>OY855907.1:20212347-20323990 GCA_963693305.1 Meandrina meandrites | reverse complement strand
CTGCAGACATATAACTTAACTTGCTGGCCAAAAGCTTTTTAAAACTACTAATAAACTAGTCGTGAATCGGTTAAATTCCTAAATGGGTCGTCCAGAAAAAAAAATGACAATGCGACCATCACGTGATTTACTTCAGAATTACGGACAAACCATTATTTCTTTAATTTTATTTTAGTGAGGGATGATATATTTTCCTTGACAAGCATATTATACATTTAACTTATCGCCTGGACATTTTCTTATCCCAATATACAAAGATTGTTTTTATAATCATCGTGTTTGGAAGAAATTTATTTTGATTGCTAATGTTGGGCAACCATATCATGTTTCTGTTATGGCTTGCTGAGCGCATATTCCAGTTGCAGTTGGGTGTCAGTTGATATGCGGTTCTAGCTCCAAGCTAATTTAAACAATTTTTCTTAAAACTTTTGAAATCAACAGAATTTGACAGTGGAGACAAATCAGGAAAAGATAGTTTGCATGGAAGGTAAGATTATTTACGAGTAGTTTAATTCCTTGATCAGAGCATGTGACCTACACCCAGCTGTAACTTATCTAGCTTTTCATAACACTGAAATAATTAACCTCGCGTTTATTTTACCAGGACGTGTAGGACCTCAAGGTCCACCAGGCCCACCCGGTTCACCTGGACCTACTGGACCAAGTGGTAAAAAGGGAAGAAAAGGAACAAGGGGTCTTCCTGGTCCGCAAGGAAAGCGAGGAAACAGAGGACTACCAGGACCCCCTGGGGCTGCAGGTCCGCCTGGTAAGGCAGCAAAACACGAAACAAGCCCTAGTAATGGACGACAGTTAGGTAAGATTTTATTCAGGCTCGAAAAAAAAAAGGCTGTAGCGTAGTGTGACTGACTGTGGATTCGATCTCGACCTATTTCTAGCCATGTTTGTCCATTTTCTCGGAGTATGAACTTTCTCTTAACCTTTTTATTCAAAACTTGTCGGTTTCACCCTCGGCTTCAAACTCTTGTTATAAGGCTACAAAGAGGGATGGTAGCCTCCTTCTGTAGATAGCTCTCAGCTTGCTTAAAAAATGACGCTTATGATTTTGCTGGTTGTGACCCTATATGACATCACGCGACGTGATTAACTCCACCGTCTTGGATCCACCATCTTGCATCATTTCACTATTTTAGCAGAAGGTCAGAAAATAACGCAAATTGATATCAAATCAGGAAATAAAAGAATGAGTTCAACTGAAAATTCGAAATTTGGCAAAACCACAAAATTTTAGAATATTTTGAATCTTACTGGTACCTCTTAGCAAGTCAGGTAGTCCGCATTACCTTGCAAAATGTTCTGTTTTAAAAAATATCAAAACAATGCCTCTCAATTAATTTACTAAATTACCTTAGTATTGTTAGAAAATTGTTTCTGTGAGTTTGCAGAAGAAACCGAACTTACCTAACGTTCAAGGTTATCAGGACAAAATAGCTGTTGAATGTGAAACTGAAAGGATAATAAAAAAGAAGGAATTGATATTTTCGCCATACCAATAATTCATTAGGTTATCTATTCTATCTATTCTTTTCCTTTTATTTTATTTATCTTTTCTTTTCATTGTTTGCTTGTTTAATTCTGCTTTATTATTGCCTATTTTACAGATGCAATTTCACTTATTGTTAAATTTTTATCCTAAGTACTTAATACCAATGTAAATTTAAACTGTACAAATATCAATAAAGAACATGAAATAAAATGTGGCAAAACCTGCATGTCAAATGAGGGTTTCCATGGTAATGTTTACTTTACGGATACACAGCCAACAGATCAGTCATGTTCGTTCGCATCAGCGAACAGTCATGTTCGCTTTTCATTAAAAAAAATAATAATAAATAAATAACCATTGAAAATGACAAGAATACTTTAAATGCATTTTTATCGTTATAAACCTTGTATATAGTTATTTTAACACAAGTCACATTTGTTTAGTCCCCGTTAGATAATAGAAAAACTATTTTAATTTAATTTAATATTCAGATATTATAATTTAACTAATCATTTTAGCAAACTTGATAAATCAGAAACAATATTTAAGTATCAATTATTATAATTTAACTTATCATTTCGGCAAACTTGGTAAATTAATTATTATAATCATACCACGAATAGACAGTTTCTCCTCTTATAATATCGTCTGAATCTCAGTGCAATGTTTTACGACCTAACTGTGACTTTTTAAGTTGACAGAGATAGTTAATTTTTTTTTTTTTTTTCAGAATTGCCACATTTTATTGCAAAGCCTACTTCTTCCGTGACGGTAAAAGAAAAACAAAATGTCACGTTACCGTGTAAAGCAGCTGGGTTCCCCCCGCCTGTAATCACGTGGTATAAAGATGGTCATGTGATAGGCGAAGATAGAAGACACTTCAAGAAAAGGAATTTAGAAATAGGAGAAATAAAGTTTGAAAAGCGTGGTATCTATACTTGCACAGCCGAGAATATGATGGGGAGAGTTCAGTTATCAGTTAATGTTAATGTTAAAGGTATGAATCAGAGAATAACGTGCTACATGTACGTTTTAATGATATACGCGCTTGTGAAGCATTTAAAACACGAGACCTCCTCTTTATTCCACGCCAAGCTTCCCTAAATATATGCGTGCCGCACTTATTTTGAGTTTCAATCATTGCAGTTGATAGCTTGAATGTTCTCGAGTTTAAATAACAAATAACGGCAAAAATGATAAAGAAACAACCACTCCTTTGTAAATATAACAATAACCATATGTTTACTGATTTTCCTTAGGCCAATCGTTGATGGCTTTTCTTTATATTTGCAGTGCCAACGAAATTCTTGACAAAACCAAAGAAGTCGCTTATCGCTTACAAATCTTGGGACACGATTCTCAAATGTGACATCTTTGGCTATCCCTTCCCTGTAATCACGTGGACAAGATCTCTCAAGCAGCTTCCGATCAACAGACATGTCATTGATGGTAACAAACTTACGATTAAAAACACGACAGAAGATGATGATGGTGCTTACTTGTGCCAAGGAGCTAATGAACTGGGAAGTGTGGTGGCAGTAACATGGGTCGTTGTAAAGGAAGTGGGTAAGCTAAGAATCTGAAAATGGAATTTTGTGGATGATAGCGCGGCTGAAATGATATTTTTATCTGTTTCTTTAAGAGAATCCCTTCATTGTTTCAAGTCCTCCTGGTGAAATTCAAGTGCCAAATGTTGGTGATTCTGTGAAGTTAAATTGTTCTGCTCGTGCCTCGCCGGTACCTAACGTTAAATGGTTGAAGAATGGGCGACGTGTTATTTCATCTATGACAATGCATGACGGGAAAGATTTAATAAAGAGTGAATTTTTCATTCAACACTTCAAGCCGGGTGACGCTGGGACCTACACGTGTCTATTTCATAATGACAAGAATGCAACAGCAGAAGCCAACACAAGCCTAAGTATGTGAATAATTTGCTTTGTTTACTTAGTGATATATCTCCTTAAACAGTCACAGTCGGGAGCTGAACTGTAATCGCAAAAATGTTGTAGTAAATGTGCTAATTTTGTTTACGACAGAAAAAAAACGGTCTTCTTAATAAATAGCTATTCAACGATAAACATATTTAAAGTGCTTAATTTTTTGCTATTGGAAACTAACGAACAATAGTATATATTACGAAAGCTTTTAAGACTATTTACGTTTTACTTGAGCAATATAGGCCTCGCGCACCGTTTTCTTCGCCCACCAAAACAAAATGGTATCAAGAAGTTTGTTGCTGTTGTGTTTCTTGTTGTGGTGAGCTACATGCACTTTATTTGGCCATCCTCTCCATTCAAAGTATTTGCACGTGCAGTAGCCTCATTACGTCCCCCTAAACGTACTTTCGTCGCGACTCAGTACATGTAGTGGAATTACATTTCCATCTGTTTATTAAGTCTGTTAAATACATTGCCTGGGTTAAGATAGCAGAAGGATGGGCCTTACATGGAGGACGATCACTCACCTTAATGTGCATGATGCTTTGCAACCGATTAACTCATGTTTAGTTCAAATCAGCTCAGCAGTGTATTTTAGCCAACAAAAATGGTAAAGGTGAAGCGTACGATCGATCAAGTTGTTAATGTACAGGTGTATAAGAATTCCATGTGCCCTTTACCATTTCTTTTATATCGTGGGGTAGACTGCAAACAGTTTAATCTTGCACGTATCTGTAAATTAAAAGGAGAAGCAAAGGTTCGTTTAGCTAACTTCTATTTTTATTTGGAGCTAATTGAATTACTAAAGATCAGAATTATTAGCCTATTTTGTTTTAACTGAAGACAAACAATATTATCAAAATAACGAGATATGAATTTGAAATTATTGCAAAATTACATGGGGAAAAATCAGAGCGCGCTCTTCAATATGCCGAAAATATGTTGTATACGAAGGTGGCATATATCGGGAGGTGGTCGTGAGATTTCACTGTATTTTTTAAGGTTTCTGATTAATAGCAAATCAACCTTAACTCATAACACCTACTTTAAAATTCTTGCAATTACAGTTGAAACATCTATATATTTTTTTCGATTTTGTTTTAGCTTTAGTCAATTGTGGTGACCCTGGTTCCCCATTTAACGGACAAAAACTTGGCTCACGGTACTGGACTGGTGAATCTGTGTCGTTCATTTGTCATCCGGGATATCGCTTAATTGGACCAGCCACTAGAAAGTGTCTGCCTTCCGGTAACTGGAGTGATGTACAGCCTTCATGTAAGCAATGCGATTCTATATACATTGGTACTTTGTTTAGTTATGGCAAATAACTAATCTGGTCGACCCGGCTTTAAAAATGATAAAGTACGCTCCATTTTAATACAGTATTGTTTTCAATTACATTTTATAACCAGATGCCTCGGAAAAGTAACACGACTCATGTACTTATACCCTTTTGCTTGGTAGGCAGTTGTGGTTGCAACAGTAAAATAAACCCACATGAATGGTGACTTTATTAGAAATAAAACCTAGCCACATCATTCGCAACAGAACTGTTCAAAGATTGCGTAGAGGGATCTGAGCGGCAGGCGAGAGTACTCTCAGCCTTCGAAGGAGCGAGATGACGGAGCTACGATCTTTATCAGAGTATAAAGACAAAGGAGTTTTATTCCTTTTATGAAATTACCACAGGATAAAAATGCAAAGGAGCAAAGTTACGACAGCTTTTATACGAACTTCATAATTCTCGAAAAGCGAAATCCTTCTCACGAGGATCGAATATGATTGCGAGTTCAATTATTGATGGAAAAGGAAGTTTTCAAAACGTTTCTAACGTCAAATTTCTAAATAAACCGCTGGTTTAAAAGTAAAAACTAGTAACGCTCGATCAAATAAATACATGTACAGCTGGTTAAATTTTATTGAAGACGTTGTCCATGCAGGAAGCCTTGCAATTTGTGTGTGTGTGTGTGTGTGTGTGTGTGTGTGTGTGTGTGTGTGTGTGTGTGTGTGTGTGTGTGTGTGTGTGTGTGGATCAAAACGTCTGCTACGACTACAAACAGACGCGCTAGTTATGTTTGTTTTGTTGTATTCTATACCTCATAATTATATTCACTGCTTTTAACTAAGGTCACAGAACCTGCCCACCTGTCGGGAGCCTGGATCATGGTTTTATTCTCGGTCAGCAATTTTGGGAAGGAAAAAAGGTTTCATTCACTTGTAGACCTGGTTACTGGTTGACAGGATCATCGGAACGTTACTGCTTAAGGAATGGGTCATGGACAGGAGATCAGCCTTCGTGTATTCTACTGGGTAATGCAGATTGATAACTTCTTTCAGCCAGCTACTAAAAAGCTCATCATTTGAATAAGAACAGAAAAGCACAAATTTCAACACGTTTCTGTGCTACAGCAATGTGTAAACAGTTTGCAATTTTTTTCGTAATTTTAATATTTAAACCGACCATAGTGATATGTGACTTATCGCATTGTACACTTGGTAAAAACTAGGAGATGCTAAGATTTCAAACTGCTCCGGAGAACTTAGATTGCATCAATTTAGTTAAGAGTGGACCGATCATACGGAAAATGCCTTTTCTGAATATACATATGCGTACACAACAGTTCGCGTCACGTGTTTCAGCTGAAGTATTTATCATACATTATAAAAAAAAAGAAAGGGGAATGAATAAGGCTAGCGAGTTTTTAAATACCGCATGGTTATAGGAAAATCTATTGTTTCGAGCCTCAGCATACAGAAAAAGTTTTCGAGCTTTTTTTTTTCCAAAAACGGAGGCAATCTCACATACAAAAGAAAAGGAGACTAATAATATGCCATTCTCGTCCCCATAGCCCTTTTCGCTTCTCTTAACCGGCAGGGCCTTGGCACCAGAAACGAAGGGCTCAGGCGACATAGGATTTTTTAATTAACTCGTTTTTTTTTTTTTCTTTTTTTGATTGGTCGTTTGAAACAAAGAAATCTTGAGCGGAAGTAATTGACGCCATGACTCTCTCATACAGTATATAGAAACATCGCAACTGCATACATGAAGACCGGAATTCCTAGAATCTAGGACTGGAAATCCTGTATCTCCAAAATCCCTTCGTTCTCCAAATCCTGTATCTCCAAGGCCCTGCCAGCTAAGAGAAGCGAAAAGGGCTATGGGGACGAAATTGACAACATGCGTGATAAATATTTCGTGGCTAGTCTCACGCAGCGTTTCGTCCCGGCCAAGTGACTGCTAAGAGACCTTTTGTGCTAGCAAACGCGTTGAGCATCACGCTGAAAGCCCCGTTCGCAAACAATGACGACAGCAATCTCGTTGAGCATCGCGCTCAAAGTCCCGACTGCACAAAATCATGAGTTGACAGCTACGAGCGATAAATATTTTGTGGCTAGTCTGACGCAGAGTTTCGTCTCGGCCAAAGAACGTCTGCTAGCCAACATGTTGAGCATGTTTAGCATCACGTTCAACGTCCTGTGGCCGGGACGAAAAGAAACGCTGCGTCAGACTAGCCACGAATTATTTGTCATAGGTAACCGACAAATTAGATGAAACGCCGTTCTATACCAGCCTGTACCTGCCTACCTACTACCTCCTTGCCTTCTTGTTCAGCTTGTTCACTATTTTATTTTTCTTTAAAAGGCATGACCATATATTCAAGTATAATCCAAAGTAATGGCTTCTTCTACAACCATCTCAGTCGATTTTTGGAGCCAGCTGTTGGTTTAAATCCAAATTGGAAGCTGTGTTACCGCGCCTCATTTCACGGATGGGCAGCAAGTACTTTTCATAGCCGCTGCGATGGCAAGTCACACACTGTTACTGTAATAAGAAAACAGCAGTACGTGTTTGGAGGATACACTGACATCGCTTGGGGTATGGATACTATATAGATATAATATATAGATTTAAGCAGGCCTAGAAGCCGTAGCTTCCATTTATTAATTTTTGCTCGCATGGGATTACTGTTTTTCAAAATAAGAAGCCACACTATTTCTAAGCGTATTGGATAAATTTTAATCGCGCACAGTTAAGCTTAATATCTTATCGCACAAAAAAATTGCTCACAGGAAAATGAAATAACTCGAGGCACGACAAAATATATCCACGGCAATATAAAATGGTATCGATAACTACTCATACTTTTGTTGACGAACGAGACGTCAGTATATTTCATAAATAACCCGTCTGACTTTTCTGGCCTGTAACTGGTTCTAAAATTGAAATTGATGGTGGAGCACTTTATTGGGTTCCTCACGTACGCACGTAGGCGCACGCATCAAATTTTAGAATGAAAAATGTGCATAACTTTAACTGTACATTAATACACCTCTAAGAGTAATTCATTGTAAAAAGGACCATGATGAAGGCGAAAAAAAATTGTTTTGATTTACATCAAAACCGTCAAGGCCAAAAAATACGGGCTATCGCGCCACAACAAAGAAAACCATGGCGGGTAAAACAAACTCAGTAAATTCATTAAGAGCCGGTAAGACTATCTAATCATTTTAATGCAGTTTTCTTTTGTACGAGTTGTGGCAGTTTCTGATTTGGGAAGTGGTGCTTGTTACGTAGAAGCTTGCAATGTAGTTTTGAACCTTCTGGTTTGGTTACATGATTAACTATTCTGTTTAATGGTACACGTTCTCAAATACCTTAGAGAATTTATTATAGAGAACTGAATAAATTTCCTTCGTTTCTGGTAAGGAAATTAGCGGTAGAAAAAGTCTGAACTCCCTCACACAGACACAGACACAGGCATAGACAATTGTACGGGAAATGGAGAGCTCTTGAATTTGTGTACTTGCGTAACGTAGAACGTGTAACGTACATCATAGGATAGTCAAACTATCATGACATATAACAGTTTGACTATACATGTTGTGTAACTGAAAATGCTTCTCAATGTCTTATTCCCTACAAAATGTCAATGTAATTTTACTTACAATTCTGGTAGGTCACTCCCGTATAATAACTGATCCGCTTAAACATGTTATAACTGTAGCGTCGTTCTGCCTTCTTTTTTGCACGCTTAAGGGGGTATTTAAATGAACTAGCACTCTCTTGCGACTCGGCCCAGTCTTAACGCACATAAATTATAACATACATAAAGGGTGCAAAACACCAAACATTATTACTCGACATTATTGATGTAGCTATAATTCGTTAAGGGCCAATTATCAGCCCAATTTTGTTACTGCACACATGTTCTGCAACTAACTAAGGACTGCGTAGTGCAACAGTGAAAAATTGCGCGAGACGGAAATATTTAACTCACTAGGGAGGGGATAGGAAAATATGTTATAGATCCCAAAAGCGATTCTAATCAACTTGGAAAACAACTCGTATACTCGTATATAAAAACGTGGTAAACCCTACTTATTTTTTGGAAAATTCCGGATGCTTATTCTTAATAATTCCTTCGTTGCCAGGGCTTGTGGCTAAATCAGAATGGCTAGCAAGCGGTAAAGGGAGTATCTTTTGAATTTCTGATCTCGCAGTATGACACTTTTTACTTGTTTTTTCGCTGATAAACTGCGGAATTAATCTGCGTGACAGTTTCCAAGCGTGCGGGAAACCAAATTGGTGATAATTCGAGACCTTGCCTCAACATGGCCGGTACGAATATTCAGTTGTTATCCTCACAAAACCAAAATGTCTGCTTTAAATTTTACGATTTACAGTACAATAAGCAAAGGAGCATCACAGAGTCATGTGCCAGTCTGGCATACAAAATATCAAAACGAAACAACGGAAAAGGATCCTTTACGTTCGTGAATATCCGAGCATATACCTCTAATGACACATGTATTACCAAAAAAAAAAAATGCCTGCTTGCAAAAAGAAAAAAACAGGGTCGTGCTCAGGTATACAAGATACTCTGTACCTGAAACAGTGACATAACAGTAGCAGAGTTCCCGCGGTGGTTGTTGGCCGGATTGCCATTATATATAAGAGGATGGCCTGGATACGGGTGGTAAATCGTTAGCTGTCAGTTCATGTTCGATTCAGGCCATTTTACAGCTATCAGTTAGGATTTCAGTCATATCTCAGCTATAAGTTAATTCTATTATCTCAGTTAATTCAACCTCACCTAACATGCGTTTCTTTAGGAAAATTTAAATCCGCATTCTAGAATCCAGAAACAGATCTTGCGTTTCTTTACTAAAATCCAAAAATGGATTACGATCCTGAAGAATGGACACTCCAAGTGAATTAATTAGATTAAATTTAAATCTGGACTTTTAGGATTCATTATCCGAGCCTTTCTGTTTTGGATGGATTTCAAAAATGTGCATCGTCCTAACGTCTTCCCAATAAAAGCACAATTCATTTAATGTGTAGGGTATCCTAGCCAAAACCATTTCAGCATGCAAAAGCCTGTATAAAAATCGGACGATGAAGCAGTTCTTCTTTTAGCCTGAAGCATAAGGTGGCGAGAACGCTTCTGAAACGAAGAATGTCGCATTCAGCGAAAAAAAAAATTCAATTCATGCGAACTACATATACTCATGACGATTTTAGAAAGGTACAGCATCCGCAGGCACACGGTGAATGGTCTAGAAAACATGCATTTAGCTTAGACTGACATTTCACACTGAGATAACCAAACCTTTTACAATTTATTATATATTTTGTGTGTGTGTGTGTTAATCGAAAAATGTCCAATATTGCCCAGCTTGACAAAGAGCGAAGCGCGCGACGTTTGAAAATAGAATGCAAACGATTATACCACCCACGAGGCTCAAACAAAATCAGCTAATCGAATCAAGCGAAGTTCTCGTCTCAAAAAACTGTTTTAGGAACACCGGCTGTTTTAGAATGTGTTTTAGGAAAATCGTCCACCATACCGGTTTATCTGTCTGAGTCTTGTCCGAGTCATGACGTCACTCGCGCGCTTCGCTATTACCGTATATATATTTATACAACAACCGAGTTACTGCGCGCATTGTGATTGGCTGATGCCTGTCATCTATTAGAGTACAGATGTACAGATGACGTCAGTGCGTGGTGTGACTCGCGCGCGTGATCAGAGTTCATAGTCCAAGTCAGTCTTTTCGGCAAAGCTTTTCAAAACTTGCAGCCAAAACAACGAGAGAAAGTTCAGCTTAATTATAAATCTACATAGAGGACCAATCTGCCAAATAGTCTACACCTTTCGAGACATTTAACTGGGCTAAACAAGCTTGAGGTAGAGAGTGACTGATTTGAAAAATTATCGAAAGCTGTAGTTTGTCCGATGCTCGAGCAGTTTCAAAGCAGTTTGAAGCCGTTACAGGAAATCCATGAATGAATGGCAGTTGAACGCTGTTGAACGCTTACCTTAGCTAAAGCTTACAGAGTACAAAGGAAATAAAGGTCAGTTTCTTTCGTTGGAATTTTATTTTTCCTTCATGTTGCGTATTTTAAAATCGGTTTAACAGTGCTTCATGATTACGGAAAACTATAAACTCGAAACAACCTAGGCTCACCGGTAGCGGCGCTTTTATAATAACGATACTGAAGTGTACAGAAGTCTTGTTATTGTATTGGTGGTTTTCACTGTCACGCAATAAAAAAATAAAATGGAAACCATTCAACGACAGAAGCTATGAATTTCAGATATTATAGAAGATAAATTCTTGGTTTTCACGTGACGTCATAAAATTGTAAAATCCAGAATCGCAAGACCCCTGAGTTTTTATCCTTCACTGGCTATTAGACATCCTTAATATACATCTTGTTGAAGGTTTTTAGCTCGATAGCAGCCGCCGTCTTTAAGATAGACCATTTTGAATTTCGGAATTTCACGCCACACGACATCAAGATGGCCGCCAGAAGGCTGTCACGTATGCTTCAAAATAATGCCTTATCCTACGATTTTTAACAATCTGAACAGTTGAGGTTTTGTGAGAAGTGTTTATGTGAATGCTTACTTGTTCATGAGAGTGATATAACTGCCTTTTATAGCAAAAGTGAATTCCAGATGTTTTCATTGATTTCCGGCCGCCATGTTGGTGCCCAACTACATGGGCACCAACATGGCGTTTCCATACAGAGCTCTGTAAATTTGTGTGAAACACGTTGACGGATAACTCGAGTACGGAATACCGTACAAACCCGAGACTTGGACAAACAGAATATCTGGTAATTTTCTACAAACTATAATATTCTTGAGTTTTTTCACTCAATAGTTTTGGATTTACTTTTTTGTGGCGTGACAGTGAAAACCAGCAATAGATAAACGATTTGTCCAAATCTCAGGTCTGTGCGGTGCACCGTTTGCGAGTTATTTGCCGAAACTTTCCACGCAAATTTATAAAGCTCAGTATGGAGACGCCATATTTGTGTCCTTCCGAGGGGCACAAACATGGCCGCCGTGAGTCAGAGAAACCATCTGGAACTTAATTTTCCTATTAATAGCGACTTCTTTTGGCTCATCATCTATTACACTTTCACATAAACAGCACTTAGTACATTGGGAATGTTCGATCTGCAAAAATGGAAAGGAAAGGCCTTTTTTGAATCAAAACAACTTTGTCACGGCACTCAGCTTGATATCACATACGGCGGAGAACTCGAATATTCAAAATGCTCTGTTTTTAAAACGAAGGGCACAACCAAGCTGGAAATTTGTGAAAAGATATATTTTTAGTTTATCTTACACCTAGTGATATCAAAAGTTTAGCAGGCCTATTAAATTTTGATTTCAGAATTTTATGACGTAACATGAAAACCAAGATTCCATTTTGCGGTGCGACTGTTCAGTTACAGATCACAGAAGACGTCAAAACGTGGTAAGAACATCAGTGACCCACTCGCCTAGCGGCTCGTGGGCCACTTTTTTGTTCTTACCACATTTTGACGTCATCTGTGATCTATAACTGAACAGACGCACGGCAAAATGGAATCTATTTGTTAAATATCTATATTGTTTACAAATATATATATATATATATATATATATATATATATATATATATATATATATATATATATATATATATCTTATTAGACGTTTTGTTGTGTAGTATCGCCGAGTATTTTTACGAGTGTTGCCGTATTTTAACGAGCCCGTAGGGCGAGTCAAAATACAAACAACGAGTAAAAATTCTTATTATCCAACAAGCCAAAATGTTATCTCAAAGCGGGCGAATTTCGCGGATATTTATTTGCCGCGAATGCGTGACAGAAGTATGCGAAGCGGAACGGAATTGGCGCGGGATATCCAGCTAACTGATTGGTCAAGAGCACGAGAACACGTCAAACTTATTTCACTTTTTACAACGTGCAAACATAGGGAGCCCGCGCGTTGTATGTTAATTTCATTTAACCTTCGAACGTAAATAAAAAGAAATAAATTAACTTACCTGTTGTCTCCTTCAATCTGTTGTAAAGCCAAAATGGGATACATTTCAAGTTGGGATGCATTTTGGCGCCGCGATCGTGCGTTTTCTTTGATATATTTGAAACACTACTTCGATCGACCGTTGCACAATCTTGCTCTGTTCTCTGGAGAACAAATATCGTGTGATATTTGTACTCGTTTTGGGCGTTATTTGTACGCTTCGAAGCAGTGTTGGATAATAAAATGGGATATTGAATGATATCTAACAATTATGTTAGGCACGAGCAGAGTTTACGATAAGAAATAAGTCGACATGGCTGGGACACCAGGTGCCTTCAAATTGATGAAAAATTGACGACTCTTACTCATAAATGGCGGAACGCGAGGAAAAGTTTGGGTCGAGTACATGAAAGCGAGGTGAAAGTGGCTTCGCTTCGAACGCGGCGGTTTTGGACGCCTTGAGTTGAACTTGTTTCCGACCCAATAAACAGGAACGCTGTTGTCAGAATCTGCCAATTCCTTTATTTGACTCGAGCTTGCTTCGCCCGCTCTGCAAATACTTGCTGCTTTTTCTAGTGTAAGGTCTGACGATTCACGGAGCAGTCGTTCTTTCAGTCGGGTATCTCTCACACCAAATACAATTCGGTCGCGGATCATGAGGTCATGCTGATCGCCAAAATCGCAGGACTTTGCACGTGTTTTCAGCTCGGTGATAAACTGATCAATTGTCTCGCCTTCTTGCTGTTTATATTCCCAAAATCGGTATCTTTCGAACACGGTGTTCTTTCTCGGGTTGACATAGTCCTCGAACTTCTTCTTAAGAATATGTTTATTTGGTTCTTAATCAACAAATTGGCCTAAAAAAGAAAATTCGAAATTTTGGTTCATTTGACCTTTAAGAACAGAAATCTTGTTTGGATCCTCACCAGTAGCAAATTTGAAGGTATTATAAATTTCCAGCACTTCTTCACCGATCACGTGAAGCAGGATCGCGCACTGAACTTTCTCATCCTCTTTTATCTTTCCAGAAGCCGTCAAATAGAGGTCAAACCGTTGAACCCATCTTCTCCAGTTTTCACTAGGATTTCCTTGAAGCGACAAAGCTTCCGGGGGCTTGAACGAATCCACCCCACTCCTGGTACCATGTAATGTTTGTCACTCAGACTCCGAAGCACACAGCGACATCTTTAGATTCTTTATTCAACAACAACAAATCACGTGCAACATAATGTATGCTAATTATGCAAGCTTAAACATGACAAACACTAAACACGAAGCAATGACACTAATTTGGCGCTTACAATGATTAAAAATGCGCGAACGAGGGAAAATTCTTGGTTTTTCTCTGGATTGCCAGCTGAAGATTCCTTTTGAAACAAAATACTTGGATTCCACGCAGAAGGCTCCTCTTAGTGTGTATAAAGATGTGAGTTTAATTTAATGGGCACATTTAAATTTTAATTTACAGAATTTCCATTACGCGTGGCCGGCCGATTGGTATTGTTTAGAACTCTCGGATTGTGAGGAATTATATACCGACAACATTCGCGTGTCAGTGATACAAAAAAATGAGTAGAAGGTTTGGATTTTATTTATGAGGTCTTCCTGCACGCGGAGTTACATCAACTCCCTAAGAAGAGTTGCAGTAACTGTTCTCGCAGAGTTAAAGTCACTCTACATTTACTTCCCAACGGGAGTTATGCTAACTCCTCAAAAATGACTCCAAAAATACACAGCATGAAACAGCAGATTTACTGTTCCGTAAAGCCACCGTAAAGCTGACATAAAGCCGGTATTTACGGAACTTTACGCATCTTTAATGTCACGTTAAGTTGAACTTTACGCATCTTTACGGCAGTCCGTAAGTGCCGATAAGGGACCAAATTTACGCAACTTTACTTCATCATAAAGTTGTGTAAAGTTGCACTTTACTATAGCCGTAAAACCCTTTAAAACGTTGTAAAGGCGCACTTTATAGCTGCTTTACGGACAGCAAAACCTTGTAAATGCCGTCCAAAAAAGTAAATTTCTTGTCAGTTTGTCATTTCTTCCCTTTTTTTGTCGTAGTATCTAAATAAAGAACATCACAATGCAGCGTCTGTACTTAATCCTCGACGTTACTTGAAGTATCAAAATTGCTTTATCACAACCACAGTTTTTTTCTTTTGCTCGCATTTTCCCCAATTTGTAGAACATCTGATCGATCCCAAAGTATTGATGATAAAAGGAGTAGAACAAAAAACAAAACAGAGCATACAAAGCACAAGTTTAAGTCCAAAAGTTGTTTATTGCAAGTTAAATATGACTTAATTGTGCTGACAATCCTTTCTTGTTACTTATACTATAAACCACGTTTAAATAAGTGTCGTACATACGGCACTATTATTTATTTGAGCCAATTCTTGCTGTTTTCATTCTTAAAGGAATCTGATGCGAATACTTACATTAAACATTAAAGACTCCCAAGGCAGAAAATCTGCCCACATATATACAGGAAGTCACTAAACAGGTTTACTTAATGTGTAGAACTTTCTTCAACTCTCATAAAAACTATAGCTACAGTAATAGCTCACTCCTAACTGGCAACAGGGGTTCTACACAGACAAAACTAATGAGGTGCTTGAAGGCAGCCACTGAAAATAACTGACATTGTCCAATGTTACTTGCACATTTGAGCTTAACCTGATATACCAAGTCAAGAAAGTTGAGTAGACATTAGTTACAAAATTCATTCACCTGAAATGTTAAAAACTAATGCTAGTGACTGTACCCACGCTATATAATATATTTCCTAATTCTCTTGACAAAATTTGTAAAAAATATTTTTTTCTTATTTTATATCATTATATTATTTTATATTATTTTGAATTGAAACAAAAATTGACTTCAGTTTTAAAATTAAACTGAAGTTCCCTCTAATGTTAATTGATGCAAAAAACATTAACTTGATCCTATTTTCCAAAATACAGGTGTACATGTAATTTGCCATTCATACCAAGCCTAATTTTATAAAGTTATTATGCAGAAGGTTACTAGTACTGCAGTAGTTAACATATATTAATCAATAATTGATTGTCCTTATTATTGCTGGAGATCCTTGATAGTGTTGGTTAACTTTCTTGAAAACTTTCATCAGCATGTAGCACCTATCACAGAAGAAAGAAAAACAATTTTAAAAAAAGTAACAGGGCTTTCAATAAGACCTGGTACCTGCAGGAGTTCTGGCAGGTATTCTGATCATCAATCCACGGCTAAAACTAGTGCAGCCCCCTATAAAGGTGAGGTGTTTTCAGCTTCTTATATATTATTGCTCTATTGTGGGTGGGGCACAATGGCAACGACCTTCTAAAATTCTTATTGAAAGTCAGACAGACGCTAAAAATCACTACAGCTGTACATTAATTTTTCAAGTTGCAATCCCTTTCCATCCAAGCCATCCACAGCCAAAGATGCTTGTTAACAGTTTCAGTGCTCTGATAATTATAGTTAACAACTATTCACCAAAGTGGAGGTGAATAAAATTATTGTTTTAGTACATGTATATACCACACAAGATGAATAACAAGCGGGCCAAAAGATTACTTTCAGTACCCAAGGCTATTGATATTGCAGAAGTATTTGACAGTTGTTATTTGAATTGTAATGTATTTCACAGGAACTGTTAATTCAGCTTATGATTAGTCTAGGTGTCTTTCCTTGTTATTCAATAATTGTTTTTTCCATTCAAATTAGCATTTATATATGTGTTGTATTTTTCCTTTCTGTGTATAACCATTTTCGAGATAAAAGTTGTTTTTATGAAGCTTTTTTATTTTTCTTCGGCTGCTCAGAGGTGAATAGTACTTTGCTAATCACCTCCGAGTTAACCAATCAGTGCGTGTGGAAAGCACTATTCACTTGTGTGGTACATGCTAATAATTGTTAAAAAAATGGCCCATTTTTTTAGGTTTCCTATGCCACAGTCCAGATGACCTGCATCCAGTTTCAGTTTCAACTACAATATCTGACCACCAATTGGTGTGATAAAAATATTTAACAATTATTCCACAAGTGTGCATTGGATATGAGATGGTAGATAGCCAACGAGGAGCGTAGTGCAATAACAATCTCATATCCAAGAAGCACAAGTGGAATACCGGTAATTGTTTTATTAAAAATGGGGAGCTCAAATAATGCAATTCTTTTGGGCCACTGTTTTTGTTGACACATATTGGCAATCATAATTATTTGTGGTCAATGGTACATGTATATTAGCTCGTATACCATTGACTGTTAACCAATCAAAACTCAGGAATTGCACTATACAGTGCATGTACCATTGCTAGTGTGGTATTCTATTTGCATTGTATGCTGCATTTATATCACACCAATTAGCAGTCTTACTGTATATTGCAGATAAAACTAAGATGGATGCAGGGTGGTCATCCAAAGCATGTTTTTCAAACTTAATTTAACTGTGTGTATTTTTTAACACCAGTCAGGTTTATTGTTCAAGGAGAGGGAGGTTTGTTCATCAATATAGATATGCACTGTACACAGGTGTATGTAACACTACATGTACATTTATTATTATTAACCCTTTGATCAACCAGGCCCTGGAAATTGAAAATACATGGTTCACTAAGACTTATGGTGGCACTGATTGATGTTATAACAACCTGGGCAAAAGCAGTTGTTAGAGTCTTAAGAGTCAAATTTGTTTGTTGAAGTTAATATGTTGTATCAAATACAAGCCCTTAAAGACTGTGTTTCATTGCTTTCAGCATAATTTTCACTTACCCTTACAGTTTGCTTTTGTTAAACTCCACTCAGCTTTTGTGAGATCTGCAGATTTAATTGCACAATAAAAAATAAAGAAAGATGTCTTGGTAATGAAATGTGAAATGCAAAATATTCAACATATCGCAAGCTTGGGACAAAGAAAGAAATCCGAGTGCCCGACTACATGTAGAATCAAACCCATGACTTCCCAAACACTGGTCAGGCACTCTATCCACAGAGCTACAAGAACTCATGGTGAGCAAGGTCATTTACCTGTACTAAGTTTATACATGACATCCTGCATACTGCTAGGATCGGCAGTGTTGATAGCACCTTGTGTGATGATAAATAAAGAAAGATGGTTACCATTTTAAGCTTGGTAATGAAATGTGAAAGATGAAATACATGTATTCAACATGTTGTGAGCGTAGGAGGTCATGGGTTCAGTTCCCATCGGGAACTCAGATTATTTCCTCTGTCCAATGCTTATAACATGTTGAGTAGTTTATCTTTCACATTTCATTACCAAGCTTAAAATGTACCATCTTTCTTTATTTATCAACATACAGGAGTGCTATTGACACTGCAGATCCTAGCAGTCTGCAGGACATGTGTCACATATGAACCTTGTAAATGGTCTTACTCACCATGAGTCCTCATAGCTCAGAGGATACAGTGCTCACCTGGTGTTTGGGAGGTCATGGGCTCGATTCCCGTTGGGGATTCAGATTTTTTCCGTCTCACACTCATGGCATCTTAAATACTGCAAAATCCCAGTTATTAAAGCTCTGGCTTTATACAACTTCGTAAGGGTTTGGGTGAGCTTATAAATGGAGGTGCTTACTCTGGGGAGGGTGTCGGGTGTTATAAGCGGAATAAAACAAAACATTTCAAAATGAGCCATGGCAGTGTTGATCAAAACACATTTTCAAGTAAAAAGGCATGATAAAGCAACATGTAGCCTTGTTCAACACTTTCATCCAGCAGACGGGGGCTTATATCCCAGGGAGGGGGAGCTTATAGCGGGATGTACTTTTTTGTTTCCAGGTAGGTGAGCCTATAACTGGAGGAGCTTGCAAGCAGGGGGCTTATAACCGGAATTTTACGGCATTTCATCTTTCACAAGAAAGATATTATCTATGCATTGTACTGTAACCTTAAAAATGAGGTGGCACTGCAAGAGAAATACTGTATATGTACCTTCACTATCATCCCGAGATGTATTTATCATGTTTACTTGGTTTTTAGAGGAGTATTTTACTTTCAACGAGTTCAGTTGAAGCTACATACATGTACCTTTTAACTCAAAGCACTACAAGTGGTGTACTGCCATAAACAATCCAACTTAAAATCCATCTAAACAGCTGTACTAGACTAAGATGAAAGTTCAGGTTAGGTGTGCCACCATAACTATATAGTTATGAGAGAAGTTTTACTTGCATAACAGGTATGGTATTTGCTGGTGTAAAATCTAGAATGGTTTATACACGTAGCTATCAATATCCAACAAGCAAAATGTAGATAAACGATAGGAAGCTTCATGTATAAAATACGTAAACTACGAAAGACTTCAGTTTACCTGTACATGTAGAAAGTATTCAGAAATAACAGATATGTTGTCCAAAATCCTTTAGAGAGATGATATATGTTACTTGAAAGAAAATCTTCCATCGCCTGGCCTGGTGACTGAGAATGTAGATCGATCCTTGTACCACGAAGCAGTTGGCAAATATTCCTTTCACACTGCTTCTAGAACAACACAGGGAACCTCGATGGATGATCTACCGCTCGATCGGGTTTCCCTCATCGATATTTCATCAAATTACACTTCTTACCGTTTCCAAAAAGCATCATTTGCAGACGTTCTGCCTCAAAAACTAACAGAACTAAGTAACATTTCGCGAATTCAGATTTGAACGTTACAACGAATCTTCGCACCTTTCGAAAATGGCGGTAAAGCGGTAGAACAAAGGAGTTTGACAAGGTCCTTCATGTATGGGTACACGTTTGATACTCTTAAGAGGCAACACCGCTGACAGCGGCCCCTAAAGGGCCGCCGTTTGCAGATCTATAAAACAAGTCATTTCAGGGTACATAACCACGGTTAAAAGAATAAAGAGGTCTAAAAACGTGTCTGTTTTGACCACGAAATAATATCAATTTATATCAATCAATTGGGACTCTATAGTTTTCATTTTGTGTTATTTACTGCTTTTATCAAAAGATCTTAGCTGCTATTCGTTTGTGTAGCTTTTTTAAGCCAAAACAGCGGCAATTTGAGCGTGGTTAAAATGGCACTTCAACTGGCACCCAACGACCATGCAGAATGAAATGAAACCATTCATTTACCTGGGAATGGATTTGAATGAAACTTTGAAATTGCTTGTCTGTCTCAAATTGTAAAATCAAAATCTCTTTGGGGATTATTTAAAGGATATCTTAATCGATTAAATTCGAAAAAGTAATTCAGTTTTCTTAAAATGTTGTTTTATAATTTCCAAAGGAATATACAAGTGTTGATTAATCGTCTTTTATAATTACGTTAATAATGACTGATTTCTTGATTCGATTTGATTTGATTTGAATTGATTTTGTCAAATGCGATGATAGGCGGGTAAAATTATATCTGAAGCACCTCCTGTAGCAGTTAATGATACGTGGTTAAAAACACTGTAAAACGGAATTCGTAAACAACGGCCTTTAGCCATGTGTGTTTTTAAGCCGGGAAGTACGCCAGGTCCACGTAGACTATGTATACATTTTGGCGGTAATATTAAATCGGTGGCAACTCAAAGAAATATTCAGTACACGAAGAAATGAAAATACATGAACTTGTCTCTGTAATGAGGGCAGCCCGTTTGCCTCAACCAAAAGACGGTACCATTCTTTATTATACTCCAGGTCTAACGATCACCTATTATTTTCGCCCTGAGAAGCTCTTGAAATCTTTATCGCGAGTTCGTTGTTTCTAGATCTAATACTAATTTGGGGAAACAAATTAATAGATACTAACATCTTTTTTATACTCTCGGTCAAACGCTCACCAGTCATCCTCGCAAGTGAATAGCTTTCAACTAACCTTAAGCAGAGTTCGCTGTCAGTAGATCAAAACCGGGTCAACAATTAAACGACAAGAGTTGAAAACTTCTCAAATGGTCGCAGAGGGCTAAGAATTGCACTTTCTTAACCACGTTCTTTATATTTAACAAACGCTCTCAAAAATCAGTTCAACGGTTTGTTTCAGTTGACGAAAATTATACTCAACCATGTCTATGTCAGCTAACCGTCTTTTAACGAAAAGAAATATCTTTTCAGTTCTATAGAAAAGGCAAGATGACGGCAACGTGTCAACTCAATGAGATAGATAGAGCAAAAAATAATACCTTCTGACAAGATGGCTCTGCGGAAGAATGGTTGTGCAGATTTTTCACTGAGTTGTGAGATGGCATGGTTGATATTTACGCATCTTTCTAAAACACTTCCAACTGCACTGAAAGATCCGTGATGGTGTCAAGTACAAAAAAGGAAAGATGACGGCAAACGTAATGACTCAGCCAAACGGTACTTTCTTTTTACAAGATTGCTCTGCTCTTGCCAATTCGAACGGGATGAGTGACAACAGTAGATGCAGCTATATATTACCAACTTGTCTCATGGAAGGATGGTTGGGTTAACACATTTCAAGCCAACTTCAGTTGCGTTGTAAATTGCGTGGTTAAAAACGGGGTAAAATAGACCTTGGTTAACCACGGGAGTTTGAACGTAAAGAAAAAGCACTTAGAACTTCGTTAACCACGGCCATTGAAACAAACTCCCTGCAATTTCTGCGCTAAAGTGAAGATGTCGGCAAGATATGTCAAGTCTATGAAGACTCGAAGGCCAGAGGAGGTTTTTTTCTTTTGTCCGGTAAAAGGTTATTGGAATAGGCGAAGTCGACTGCGTTGTAATCCTGCTGCCCTTTTAAAAAAAGCTAGGGCGACTCATTTAGTTTCTTTTGTCGAAAGGAACTTTTCCACAATCTACAAATTGAAAAAGCACTTAGAACTTCGTTATTCGTTAACCACGGCCATTGAAACAAACTCCTTGCCATTTCTGCGTTAAAGTGAAGATGTCGGCAAGATATGTCAAGTCTATGAAGACTCGAAGGCCAGAGGAGGTTTTTTCTTTGGTCCGGTAAAAGGTTATTGGTTTAGGCGAAATCGGCATCGCTGTGATCCTGCTGCCCTTTTAAAATTATCTAGGGCAACTCATTTAGTTTCTTTTGTCGAAAGGAACTTTTCCACAATCTACAAATTGATTGTTTTTTTAGGAAATATATACGTCACTTCATCTCGCTCTATAGCAAAACAGAGTTTTAATTTTTATGGCCGAATGTCGTTTTAGATTAGTGGGAAAACGGCGTAAGAAAAAGTCAACTGCCGATATTTTTAGCCACCTTCCTGCGCTTTATTTATGGTGATATTTAAAATCTTGTTTATATATTTATTTTGGCGACAATGTTCGGCCTACAACTCAAAGCAATATTCAGCCCACGAAGAAATAAAAACTCTTCTACTTTTTTATGCATGCTCTTGTCCGTGTTATGAAGGCAGCCCTCACGGTAAACACAGTACTATATTTTCTTTTTATACTCTCGGTCAAATGCTCAGCAGTCATCCTCGCAAGTGAATAGCTTTCAAAACCTTTAGCAGAGTTCGTTGTCAGTAGATCAAAACCGGGTCTGCAATTACACGACAAGATTTGAAAACTTCTCAAATGGTCGCAGTGGGCTAAAAATGGCACTTCCTTAACCACGTTCTTTATATCTAACAAACGCTCTCAAAAATCAGTTCAACGGTTTGTTTCATTTGACGAAAATTATACTCAACCATGTCTATGTCAGCTAACCGTCTTTTAACGAAAAGAAATATCTTTTCAGTTCTATAGAAAAGGCAAGATGACGGCAATCTGTCAACTCAATGAGATAGATGAAGCAAAAAATAATACCTTCTGGCAAGATGGCTTTTCGGAAGAATGGATGTGCAGATTTTTCACTGAGTTGTGTGATGGCATGGTTGATATTTACGCATCTTTTTAAAACTCTTCCAACTGCACTGAAAGATCCGTGATGGTGTCAAGTACAAAAAAGGAAAGATGACGGCAAACGTATTGACTCAGCCAAACGGTACTTTCTTTTTACAAGATTACTCTGCTCTTGCCAATTCGGCCGGGTGAGTGACAACAGTAGATGTAGCTATATATTACTAACTTGTCTCATGAAAGGATGGTTGGCTTAACAAATTTCAAGCAACCTCCAGTTGCATTGTAAATTGCGTGGTCAAAAACAGGGTAAAATAGACCTTGGTTAAAGGGGCTTTGTCACGGATTTTAACAGATTTTTGAAAAGCCAAAATTTATATTTTTGTCGAAGGAAACCGAAAAATAATAGTCTATTTTTATTAACAATTGCTATTTTAGAGCTCCGAAACCGTTAACAAATGTCTTTAGCTGCAGATGGCTACGATGGAAATGGATTACAACTTGAAAAGTTTAGCTAAACTTTTCAAGTTGTTTCGGCACGTCTACAAAAAATTGATATTTGTAGCCGTAGTTAGATTTCTATCCACATTTTAAGGTTATGTCTTCCTTTAGATGTTCAAAGGTAATGATTTTCATGGGTTAAGTTGCCTACCACTACTTTCAAAACAGTTTAGACCAAAAATTTGCGAAATCCTCGTGACAGAGCTCCTTTAGCCACGGGCGTTTGAACGTAAAGAAAAACCACTTGGAATAATAGTCAACCACGGCCATTGAAATTGATTGTTTTTTGAGAAAATATATACGTCACTTCCTCTCGCCTTATACCAAAACAATCCTTACGAAAGAACCTTAGGAACGAGTCATGGAAAGGGAGTGTATTAAATTTATGACTTCGAGTTAGAAATTTCGAGTTCAAGTTAGAGGTTTCGAGTTCGAGTTAGAATGAGAATTTCGATTTTGAGTGAAAATTTCGAGTTCTAGTTAAAAGGAAGGGCCTGAAAAGTTACTGATTTCGTGATGGAAGACGAAAAAAAGAAAAAAAAAAGAAAGAAAACGAAATCGAAATCGAAAAGCCCACAACATGGCGTGACATTTTCGCAGTTGGTCCTGCATGCATAGTGTAGCCCTTATCAACAAATGAAAGCTAACCGAAGCAACTGAATAGGAATGGAACTAACCGCAAGCAAAGCAGAGTGGAGCTAACCGCAAGCAACTAAATATTTTAACTTGAAATTCTAACTCGAACTCGAAATTTCTAACTCGAACCCATGAAATCGACAGACCCATCGAAAGGGGAAGGATGTCGCAGTTCATTTAAGTTTAAACAGCAACAACATACGCATTTTATAACAGAATCGAGTTTATTGTTGTTATTTTTTAACATAAAAAATGACAGCCGGTTATGATAGGTTCATCCTCATTATTTGCGATTTCTTTCAAATCGAGAGGTGTTTTGGTGACATTCTTCTCCAGCGGCAGTCTCCTCACGTGGGATGACATTCTCCTTTCGCAAGAGAGTCGTATCTTATTTTTGTCCCACACTTACAAAGTTGCGCTACCCATGTCTATAAATGTCCTATCAAAATTGTACACAACTGTTTAGAACTTCTTATACATACTCAAAGCTTGTCAAGAAAAAAACTTACCCAGAGTTTATTTGATTTCAAATTAAAATCTTGCAAGAAAAAGTTTGTAGCAGCCTTATCAAGGATTATAATGGAATGCTGTGTTATTTTCAACTGTAAATAATATAAAGAAACAGTGTCTTTTTCAATGACACCTGACACCTGAAAAAAAGAAACAAGAAAACTTCACTTAATCAAACAATAAAAATCAAGAAATACTGTAATACAGTATGAATGTGATTTGCATAAAATCTTATTATTAGACAGACAGTTGCTTTACCCTCAGAAACACAGTCAAAGAACTGCAGTTAGTGACTAAGAAGTCTATTTAGGCAAGTGTTAAAATCAAATGCTATAGTACAGTATGGATACTGCATGCATGCATAATAAATGTATGGGGCTGAGCGGAAATGCTACCAACATTGCAGAATACCCGTCCCACTCATTTACATGTGTCGGAACGCTTGAGAACGAGGCATAAAACAATAGGCTCTCTAGCGTGTATTTTTTGTAAGCTTCCTTACTTAGGTTTTAAACTTTAAAGCGCTCGCAAGCTAAAAGAAGCGTGAGCATCCAGTGAATACGTTGGCGAACTTAACGTTAGAGAAATAACCTAGTTCCTTTAATGGAATATGGAAAATATATGGAAAATACATGCGTCACGTTACGCTGTTACTTCCAATAGCGTATGACAACGAACTTCGCTTTTAACATCACTGATGAAGGATTCAGCACTAGCCGAAGTTACGTCTGATTAAAATATCAAGAGTCAGTGCCAAACCTTTTCCATAAAACTTTCGATCACTTTGATCTTGAAACGTTAACATCTTATTTCGAAACACGTAGCTTTGAATATTGTGGTTACCAACAATTCCATCTAAGATGTGAATATTTCACTTCGTATGGGCACATTAAAAGCTAAAACTAAAGATATTTGTTTAATTTACCTCGCACTAACAACTCAAAGAGTTGTTAGTGAAAACGACAAAGTGCAGCAAAGTCAGGTTCTACTGGTGCCGTAAAATAAGATAAAATATTATACGTACCAGATCGATCCTCGTCAACAGAGCTTGCTGCTATGTTACGGTCGATCTGTTGCTCTACTACCGCCTTCCTTCTTTTCGATTCCTCGCGAAGACTAAAATCCGTTCTTTTCAAACGCTTCGGCATGATTCGAAAGTCTGGAAAGTCGAGAAAAGTGAGGAAAGCAGAGGAAAGTCACACCTGGACGCGAGTGGCGACGTAAGTGGCGACGCGAGCTGTAACCGACGCCACCGCGTAGGCTACGTCGTGTATGTATACACGAATTAAACCAATAAGAACGCGGGCTCGTGGTCAAAACAAGGCTCTTTTGGGCCTTCTTTATTCTTTTAACCATGGTTACCTACCCCTTTTTGAACCAATTCATACCTCCCGTTTGCCGCCGTTTACAACCTTTACACAGGCGATTTTTGTCGCGCAACTCAATGCAATTTTCGTCCCGCCTGCCCGCCGAAGTTGCGTGAGGATCGCGGCGATAAAGTCGCCATGAAATCGCCGCGAGTTTGCACATGCGTAAACTAGCGGCGATCAAATCGCCGCAATAGGAGTTTCGAAATCTTCGTAACCAACAATTCAAATTGATTGCGTCTTGCAGTTCACAGAGGATGAAAGTGCACACGGCTGATTTATAACAGGACCTTTAAGCTTCCTTTAAGGCAATTTACGTAACCTGACGTAAAGGCCATCTTTATGCTGGATTTACGGTACCTTTACGGAACTTTACGGCATTTGGACTTTACGAAGCTTTACGCGTCTTTATAACAACTCCGTAAAGCAGTATCTTCAACTTTACGGAACTTTACGTATTTTGTAATGTTCCGTAAATTTTCAATTTCGTGCTGTGATAGAGTTCATTTAACTCCTCTTGCAGATTTAAAGTAGCTCCATGAAAATAATTCCCAAAGTAGAGTTGTTTTAACTCTTCTTGGAGAGTTAAAGTTACTCCACATTTTCTTACCAACGGGAGTTGTACTAACTCCTCAAAAATGACTCCGAAAGTAGAGTTCATTTAACTCCCCTTGCAGAGTTAAACTGAAAAATTTAACTCCAATTTGAGAGTTGTGATAACTCCCAGAAAATAACTTCAATTTAGGGGTTAAATTAACTCCCCTACTGGAGAAAATAATTATTTTGGAGTTAAAATAACTCCTTTTGGAGTTAAAGTAACTCCGGATAATAATAACTCCACCTTGAGGAGTTAGTTCAACCCCACTACAGGAGTTAAAATAACTCTTTAACAGTTACTGTGTATGAGCGGGGGATTTATTTTCAGACAGAGAATTGCGTTTCAAATATATTTCGCTTTTTTTTTGGTCGGTATACTGAAGGGCCGTTTAAAAGAGCTAAAAAAAAATGAAACGTTTCCGAAAAAAATTGGATGAATTTCTACGTGTAAACGATACTTCGCTCCTTCCAGTTTTACCCATTCCGTAAAGAAGAGTCCATAGGCGCCTATGGTCCTCTTTCGGAACGGAACGGATAAAAATCGGTTCAGTACTCACTTTGTTTTCTTTTCTTTCCAACGTGTAAACGCCCGTCCTCTTTCGGAACTGTTGCGCTTTATTTTTCCTGTCGGAACGCATGCGGACTTGTCTCAGCAGTTCTCGTATCGCTGGCTCTATCGGTTCCAGTCTCGAGAAAACAACGTGTAAACGCTCTTTACCCGTTCCTCGATTCTCTGAGGACCGTGCCCCTTTTCATCCGTTCCATTACAAAACTTGTGAGTGTAAACGGTCAATGCTTATCGGAACGGTTCCAATTTTTATCGGAACCGTTCCAACTTTTTCGCTCGTGTAAACGGTCCTTGAGTCTCAACAAGTTTTAGTGCATTCAATAAAACCACATAATAAAACCCTCGAAACATATAACGATATGAAATCAAAACAAGTCCTACAGCCGTAAAACAAATATTACAGCTCTATAAGCATTCTGTGATAGTGCAAAATATAAAACAAGTTCTAAAAAGGGGCCTATAACCGCAAAAGTTATATCTTTCTCTAAGAGCTAACTAAATTTCTCTTTTTCCTCATACTTAAAAATACCTAAAATACTTAAAAATAAAAGAAAACAAATCGGTAGAATATTTTAATTCGAAAATATTTCAAAATTCACAATTTACGCACCGTAAACCTCTTCTGCTTCATTTTTTTACAACATCTCCTAGGAGTTTCCGATCTTTCCATATTTTCAGCAACGTTTAAGCGGGCATTGCCCCCCCCCCCCCCCCCCCCCCCCCCCCCCCATGGGATCTTAGCATTATGTAAGCGTTGTTGTAACGGCTCCCAAAAATACACAAGCATAATATTTTGAAGCAAAACTTCAACAGTCAACTGTGCAGCCGATTTCGTTAAAATTTGCTCACATTAAAAAGAGGATAATTTTCAACTTGTTGACATTAATTAGATTAGTAGAAACAAAAAAATCTATTGTCGCGTTTGGAAAATATTCGGTTTTTTTTTTTTCATAAATTAATTTTTTCAACAGCGCTAATATTTCGTGACCGTCTACTTTGTTCGCCCTAAAGCTTAAGGCTTTATAAAATTTGAACATTTGTTATTTCGATCGCCAAAAATCAGAAAAATCGGTTAAGGTTTACATATCCAAAATTCGATTTAGAAAAGGTCACCTCCGTTCCCAAAAATAGCCGCGCGCCACCATAAGATAGCTGTAGATGATGTTAAACTCGGATTATGTTGCTCGTGTGATTCCTAGTCTTTCACTCACGGCGCAAACAAATTACATTTATCCTTGACTTTTAAAGGAAAGCTGTTTATTGTAGTGTTTGCAATAACGAAGTCTCATATTAAAGCAGTTACCTCATTAGAAATTTTACAAACGCCATAAACGACGGTGCAATAGACTGCGCTAACTGTTGATCAAGTGATTTGGTGTCTATCATAATCAGTGAATCGTAAAGGACTGCTCTGGAATGCGTATCGTGTTGAGAACGTAGTGCTAAGAAATCGCGTAGCATCTTTTTTTTTTTTTTTTTTTGGTGAGCGGAAAAGAGATAATTATTGTAAGCACAAACGTAGTTCTAAGAAATTCTGGTTTTTATGTCATTGGTATTGTGTCATGTTCATAGGTAATCCAAAGATAACCAAGAATTGGGAAAGCCAGAATACCTGGCGCAAGCTAGAGCAAGAACATCCTCGGAGACCCAGGGGCTGTTAGTCGAAGCGAAACGAAGTAAACCGGGCTGAAATCATATCATGAAAAGTGGGAAGAGCCCCTGGGAAACGAGTCTCCCCAGACTCTTTCATTTACAAACGGCTCAGCGAATGCCGGCTCTTGGTTGAGCAGAAAAAATCCTTTGTATTGTTCTGCCCAATCGGCGAACAGTAACTTCAGAGACACTTTCGTGTGGTTTTACACGGCGGTTGTTGTTTTGGCCATGCTTTTGTTTTAATAGAGAGCAAGTCTACTGGGAAATGTTCGTTTGGTCTGATCAGAGGTCTTGAAATTACTGGCTTGTTTACCAATGCGAAACATTGGCGGCCATTCGGCACCCTCGTCTTGATTTCGTCTGACACTTGGCCGAAACAATATCGGGATAAAGTCAGAAAAACCTAAAATCAAACGTACAAGCCAGTACTTTCGATTCTTTAATTTTAACCCAAAATAGAAATTTCACAAAATTGAGACCTGGAAGTTCACATCAATCACCCATTTCATTTTTATTTTATTTTATTATTATTATTATTATTATTATTATTATTTTGTATTTTCGGATTTTTCGGCCAACAGGAATTTTCCCGTGCAGCAAAAAATGCACGCAGTGTGGGCTACACAAGTATGCCGAACCACCGCCAATGCATCGCACAAGTGAACAAGACACTATTTACATTTGCGATACCTCTCATCGGTCCAAACGAGAATTACCCGGTGGATCTTAAGATATCTTTCTTTCTGATAACCGAAATGATTTCCGACCTTTTTCGACTCTCTTATGTTAACTGAAATGAAAATATGGCCGATACAATAATCACCATATAAGAACACACAAAAGTGACTATGAAGTTATTGTTCACCGATTGCCTCAGCCTTAGATGACTTACTTAACATCAAATTACATCAAAAGGAGAAAAAATTGCCACAATTATATTGGATTGCTAAGCTTCACAAGACACCATATAAGGCACGGTTTATTGCAGGTTCATATTCATGTACCACCACTAAACTCTCTAAATTAATAACTGACTGCCTTAAACTAGTTAAAGATCATTGTACTGCTTACTGTAAAACTATACTAGGAAGAACAGGTGTTAACAGCATGTGGATCATCAACAACTCATTGGATGTACTTCGCACATTGCAAACAAAACAACTTTCGCTAAACAAGATAAGTACATGGGACTTTTCAACTCTCTATACAAGCCTGCCACACGCTAAGCTTAAACTTCAACTGCATGATCTACTAGAAAGAGTTTTTACCACCAGAGGAAAAGGCTTCATTGCAACCAATAACTATCACACTTTCTTGGCGAATGATAAGAAGTCTACAAAGTACACTTACTTTTCTTGCAGAGAACTTTGCCTCACTATTGACTTTCTTATCGACAACATCTACGTCCGTTTCGGAAACTCAGTTTTTCGACAAGTTATTGGAATACCAATGGGCACTAACAGTGCGCCTTTATTGGCTGATCTGTTTCTCCACACTTTCGAGTACGATTACATGCTCAAAACTATGAAGCAAGACATGCCAAAGGCCGTCGCATTCAGCAACACCTTTCGTTACATCGACGATTTAATCAGCATTAATAACGAGACTTTTGGACCTTCAATCAGCGATATTTACCCGTCATAACTGGAACTAAAGGAAACTACACTGGCATCAACGGAAGTGTGTTATCTCGACACGAAAATTAGTCACGGAGATAGCAACACACCCTTCCATATCAGCGTCTACGACAAGAGAGATGACTTTACATTTCGGATTGTCAATTTTCCACATATGGACAGCAACATCCCAGCCAATCCAGCCTATGGAGTTTATATATCTCAATTGGTGAGGTATGCTAGGATTTTCACATCAAAATTGGACTTCATAAACAGACTTCGATGCCTATCTTCACGTCTTCTTCAGCAAGGCTTCAAACTTACGTCGCTTTTTAAATCATTTAATAAATTCTTGAAAAGCCACGGCGCAATAATTGGGAAATACGACGCTACTTTAAGAGAATTAAGATCGGCGGTTCATGGTTGAAAACCACCGACGTATCCTTTGCTTGTAAGTTGTCTTTGTGTCGTCTAAATAATCATAGTTCCTTAGTTCACACCAGCTTCCTTTTACTTGGATAAAGGTGCGCGCGCTTGTCTCGTTAAATCCGCGCGCTTTGCTTAATTCATTTGACGTGTGCGCTTAGTTCGTAATTTAACGGTTTAGTTTATTTTGCGTTATTTTCCTTATTATTATTTTTTGTAGTAAATGTGCTCACATCGTGGGTGGCTCCTCCTAAAATGTTCTGCAATTGGTATAGGATTTAATGGAGCCGAAACCAATTGTAGAAATGCACGCATTTTAGGTATCCTACTGATGAACGGTTACAACAATTAGATATTTACAGGAGCTACTATTGTGTTCGTGGTCTGTCCCCTTAGAATACAAAGGAGTTTTTTCTGCTCAATCAGGAGCCAGCATTTGCAGAGCCGTTTGGAAATGGTCTGGAGAGCCTCGTTTCCCAGGGGCTCTTCCCACTTTTCGTGAAAACTTTCGCCGCTACGATTTCTGCCCAGTTTACTTCGTTTCACCCCGACTTACTGCCCCTGAGTCCCCGCGGATGGAACAACAATATCAAACGAAGTTTCGTGTGGTGTATGCTACTCCGAGAAATGTTATATTTAAAAAGACTTCTAAAACTGCTACCCGTTATGAAATTTATCAGTTTACACGAATGAAAGCTGATTTGGTCATAACACTCTGAAATGAAATCAAGCGCCAAGCCCGCAAGGTTAAATTTTGACGGACTGGTGTTTGACCTTTCCACTCATCTTCAAATCAAGTCAGTCAAGTTTAAGTTGTTGGACACGATACATCAAAAAAAAAAAAAAAAAATATGAACTTATCTAGATTTTCCAATTTTATATGTTATTATTTCTATGCTGAACATGTTATTTTATACACATTTCTTATCGTATATTAATTGTCATTAATTTATATATTTTTTATCTTTAATATAAATTATATTTTTTAAAATGCGTGTTTTTTTTTGTTAACTTTTTGTGTTCACACTTTCTTATTATTTAGGGTCCAGTTGCTATGGTTCCACTTCCAATGCGTTCATATTTTCGTTACGGAATAAAGAAGGCATGGCACCTTTCAAGAGCATGGTGACAAGGCCATCACGTGCAATTTGTAGCATCTCAAGTTATGGTCCAATATTTGGTGGAGGACATAACATCCTCATAGCCAACAATGCAAATAGCAACACTAATTCATACACAAACTTTGGCTACTACTACTCTGTTCCAAGTGGAGTACAAGACAAGAAAACAATCCTGGCTGGGACTTACAACTTCACACCTGATGAGGTGGAGGTGTTCTATCTTGGCTGAACGAATTCTAAATCGTTGACACAGATTTGATTTGATTTACTTGCTGTAAGTATTGAAGTTTATAGGCTCTTTCAAGATGTCGGTGTCACAAAAACAGCCGTTTTCAAGATATAGTGAACTCTGGGACTTTGTTTAGTGTCCGCATTAGCGAGAGTCCGTAATAGCGGGGGTCATTTCCAGTCAAACCTCTGCCGTTGGTATGGATCGCATCTGTTATTCATACAAAACATAACCTTTTTATAATGACTTCATTTTACTACTGAATTACTAGTCAGTCAGTCGTGTGGGTGACTTTCTGCATTCTCGACCTTCGTCTGTTCGGTCTGTTTGTTCGGAGCTTCATGAGCTTATGCACATGCTGGGCTGTTCACTCGGCCGCTCATTCGGATCGTTGTTGATGCAGTTTTCACCCGTTACTTGCATAAACTATAAAAACCGAAGTATTAAAACCTAGAAAGTTCCGTAACTTCTTGGTTTTAATATCAAAAATGGCATCCCACAGCGTTGGAACTCTAACCTCGCTCAAACAAATAAATCAACCAAACAATCTGATTATATCCATACGTAGTGGTTTTTGGACAAATGATGTCCTTTATCGATTAGACAAGGAAATTTATAGAAACTAAGTAAAAGTCATGATTTTGCTGAAGGCAATGACTGTCATGAATGTAGCATTAAACAGTTTATGACCTCCCCTTTTTACGTTCTTTATGTATACAGATCCTAATTATACGTGAAGAAACAATTTGGCATTTTAATTTTTCTTGAATAATGGCTGGGTAACTCGTTTGAAATTTGGACTAGGGAGCTAGTAGAATTGTATTGCATGTCTTGTATAGATAAGACGTATTGCGCCATTTTACCATATTAGGGCAAAAGAACGCGCAAAATATGCCACGTTATTACACAGTAGAACAGGGTAAAAATATGAACTGAAAGGGGAGCGACAAAATTGCCGAACAAAACTTTATATTTTAGTGGAATAATAAATCACTTATTCGATGGTTTAACATATAATTCGAGCGGACATTTTGCTCATTGCTTGTATTAGGGCCAATTCGCACTAGCGGACAAATTTTGTAACAATTGGTAGATTTCATCATTAATGTGTCACTTGTTACAGAAAACAAGTGCGAATACGTTTTTTGAGACCTAGAACTTGTCAAACAATTCAGGAAAACAAAGAAGCAGTTGTCTTATGATTGGTCCGCGTTGCACGCGCGATACATTTTGTCAAACAATCGCAAATTTTGTCAAAATGGACAAATCTTCTAAGGGGCCGATGTCCTGCCTCAAGGCAGGACAAGTCATGACAAGTCGCATTCCAACGCCCCTCGTAATGCCAGATAACAATACGTTGTTGATTGGCTACTGTGTTTGGTCTGGATTGTACTAAAAAACAACACGCGAAATTTTTCCCGCGATAGGCGGCAAAACATGTTTGTGTGCGAGGTGAGGTCGTGGAAGGATGGTAATACCGTGGTTGGAACAAATGAATGTGGACGGAACCAGTTTGTGCCGATAAATAAAGGGGAAAAGAAATAGTTTACTTGCGACATTTTCCCCTCACGAACACAAAAATATCACTACACGCGCACTTCAAATGCAAAGAGTTTTAACGAAGAGTTAGTCGAAGAGTTTGTCGAAGAGTTTTAACATTATAAGACATGCATAAGTACTTCGTTGTTAACGAGTACTTGGCAGTGACGCAAAGCAGCAAGCGACGTCCTGTATTTCAGTAGAATGGTTCAACAACGCGATTTTCGTCAAAGAAATCGCCGTAGGGCTTGGGCTTGGCCTCGTCCGCAAAATTGGTTTAGAGTACTTTTAGCCAACCGAGACATGCATCCGCTATGGAAATTGCATTTTCTGCTTCAAGTTGTGCTTGTTGACGTCGTTGAGCTGCAAAAAATGACCTGCTGGATACACAGGCTGGTTCAGTTGCCCATTCGCATCTATTGGAAGAGATGCGGGATAATACGTTTATTACCATTTATATCGACTCTTCTTTCTTTTCTTTAAAAAGTGTACTTACATATAAGACTGTTCCATCGCGGAATTCACACACTATAATGAGTACCTGAAACCATCCATTTTGAGCGCGCTGGCAAGTTAAATAAAGAAAAATTCTATCTGTCAGTCCATCAGAATCGTGACACCGTTGCACGTGGAAAGCAGTTGGCTTCCAATTTCCTATTGGTCAAGTGTGTTCTCAAGTGTGGTGTAGACCATACTTGGCGGCGTACTTCGGCTTTTTTGAACTATGAACGTTTCCATGGTCACTAAGAAAAGTTCAAGTAAGTACGTTTTACCCATTCAGACTCAAAGTAGGTTCCAAGTGCACTTAGACCATACTTAAAAGCTCTAGTGTGAAGCCAAGTAATAATTATACCTTTTGTTTTCTTCAAAATGTCTCTGACTTGTCGCGACAATTTTGTTTTTGTCAAAAATGTTATGACATTTAACATGTTTAAAACTTGTCCGCTAGTGCGAATCGGCCCTTACTACGCAAATCGCAAAATATCCGCGCGTATTATATACTAAACCATCGAATAAGGTGTATGTACATTTTAAAAGTTATTTATGAATATGTTTTATATACATTAAAAACAGTCCTTTTTATGTATGGCTTGCCTTTTGATTATTTTGGTGAATTAATCCTTGTTTTGTCCTTTTTATGGCCAACGAAGAATAGCTACGTGGTCTGTACTTACCTCGAGTGCTCTCAAGGTCTTTTTCTTTTTCTTTTTCTGAGCAAGGGCCAATTTTTTCGTTAGTGTTTGCACTTGGGGCCGAGCACATAATCATTCGGGAGTAACTGAACCGGCCGATTTACTCATGCTACATAATCAATGCGACTTAATTTGTGGATATCTCACATATATTACAGCCTGAAACGCCAGTTCTCCCAACATCCCGCGGGGGTTTATTGCGCCGGTAAACCCCTAGAAAGTGTGGTCTATTGCTTTTATGAACTAACTATCGAAAACGATTTTTAAAGGTATGGGAATATATTTATATTTCGTGATCAAGTGCCTTATTCTCAAAATGTTCATCGAATTAAGCGGTAAACCAATCACACCGGCTGAAAGAGTAAAACGCAGGTTCAGGTTCACCGATCGCCCACACCAAAATCCACCAATCGACGCGACGAAAACGTTTAAAAGTCCGTTTAAAGCTGTAAAAGTCATAACAAAAGAAAAGGGAAAAAGCAAACGGTAAACGGAAGAAAATGTATTCAACGATTTAAAGTTGCTTTTACGAGGAAATTTAGCAAACTGTGGCTGGAGTCATTCATCGCGAAAGCAAAGGACTGCACGGAAAGTTTGCAAGTTTACAAACCTCGCAGACTGCCGAAATTATTCAGGGTGCGTGAAATTAATCAGAGTGCGCGTAGTATGTGAAGTTAGTTCATTTAAACTCGATAATAACAGTGCATGATCTGAGCACGGGTCAAATTTTTCGTTAGTGATTGCACTTGAGGCCACGCAAATAAACATTCGGGAGTAACCGAACCGGCCGATTTACTCATGTTTCATAATCAGTGCGACTTAATTTGTGGATATCTCGCATATGTTTCAGCCTGAATTCGAAACGATTATATAAATGAAAAGGAATCGAAATGGTTACGCGAATGTATCGCGTCTTTTGCAATGGCTGAATATCTCGGAAACGAAAACCCATTCGCGGTCACAGGAAAGGACAACCTCAATTTTGATCTTAGTCTTTAATGCAGTATGTTTTACATCGCCATGCTTGTTTAAATCACTGCGACAACGCGCTTTGACTCCCGATTTGAGGGGGATACGCCTTGGTAACGTGGTTGCCAATTTTAATACCGAAGTGGCAGAAACCGGGCCTACCGTGATCACAAGCGGGCGAAAGGCTTTATTTTGGCGCTAACTAAAGTTCATTGCTAAAAGTTTCTGTGTTGTTTTCGTGCTATTTTAACTAGGTAGCTGCTCGCAGCACTGTTTCGAAATTAAATTTGCCGAAAAAAGCTAATTAAATAAATTTTGAATTTCACAGAAAATTGCTGATACATTTTTCTGCAAGTCTAGCCACAATCGGCTGACACAAAAGAAAGTTAGGGTAGTCACAACAAGGAAAGCTAGCTTCCACTTGAAATTCTCTCTCGCGAGCAGTTCGCACGAGAGCTGCTATTATTTCGTGATGGTTGAGTGACACTGATAATAAGACATTCACTCCCGCTGTTAACAGTTACTAGTAAGTTAGCCGTTAGCTGGTTTCCATTATAAGCACAAACAAAAGTACACGAACAAGTATGAGCGTCATGAAATGCATAAGAAGAATGACATGTTGCCTTTTTCTTCTTATTCTCTCTAATACAAAACAAAACAGAATTTGCTTTCTTCCTGTACTTTTGCTCGTCCTAGCACAAGCATGTTCACATGGAAAAATAACAACTTGTTTTCTGTGCTTAGTCCTAGTGAGGACAGCTTCAAATAATAAATGTGTAAGTTCTTGACTGGTTTATGTGCTTACAGTGCTGCGCGCGTACCGTTGCCACGTGAGAAAGTTATGATTAAATTTCGGCATTTTTGACATCGTTCATTTTTTGCGTGTTTATGTAATTGAACCAGCCACTCACAACATTTGGCAATTGATCCTTCCATGGCAACGTTAAAAAGAAAAACACGAAATCAGTTAAACTTGAATTCTTACGCGAATCAGATTAAGTTTGACGTAAGAAAACTAACACCAGTGTCCGAAACTATATTATAGTTTTCCTTATGAAACAGTGGATCTATTGGGATGTGAAATAACTGGGCAACCATTACATGCCATAAGCACTGGGAAGTAAGGTTGCTTCAAAAGAGGGAGCTTTCGGGTCTGGGGTCAGTGTCGTACTTTCGGGACTGGAGCGAGTGTTGTACTCTTTTAGTTACTGAATAAATATGGCTCTAAAAAAAGGTATTCAAAACATCCGAAAAATTTGGTTGAAACAAAAAGCGTCTATTGCGCATTTTCCGATAGCAGACATCAAGAAGAAAATTTTACTGAACAAGAAATCGCCGCATGGAACACCAAGCAAAAGTTACCCGGATATTTAGAAAAGACTAATTAAAGGTCTAAACAAAAGGGAAAATTATATTTGATGAGCAATGTTAGACTTAGAAAACATGAATTTCTACATTCATATTCTTAACAAAAAGGTGTAGATACGGCAGCATTCGACCTCGCTGACTCCTTGCTCACGTGCGAGTATCGTATACGTTACATCGGGGGTCAGGCTACAATATAACGCATCTTTTGTTGAATAAAAACAACGGGAAACCTCCGATAAAATAAAAATAGGTGTGAAATGCGTACATGTGTGGCTTACGAGTCCAGTTGTAGCATTTAATTCAAGTAAAACTGAAGAGAAAGTAGGCGGTTATGAGTCGATTGTAACATTTGGATTAAATTGACGACGACATAAAGTGGAAACTTAATTCTGGACATTGTAAGAAGTAACTGTCTAGATATTTCGCTCAGAGGGAAAGTATGAAGTAACAATATCTCTCCAGAGATGAACACTTTTTGATATTGAAATTATCGTATATTGCCTCTATTGACAATTGCACAAATGGTTACCAGCAAAAATGTGCGCCTGGAGAGTAAGTGAAAATGTTAGAGTAAACTATGTGTTATTACTCAATTTGTTGAAATTTACTACTTGCCGACCAGTTAGACAGTTATTATTATTTTTTTTTTTTTGCAAATTTTTAGCTAGTTTCTATGTGCATTTAAAAATATGTACCTTTGCCAAAAAATGGAGGTGGAAAACAGACAAAGTGAGGTGTAGAAAAGCCGATTAAAAGTGCAAGGCTGGCACTAAGGCAAAGGAGATAAAACAACAGATCACTTGGTTCAAATGTTGATTGATACATTACGGTTCAGTCTCTCTTGTACCAGTCCCTCACTACCTATGCTAAAGAGGAGATAAGATAACAAGTGACTTGTTTCTGTTTTAAAATGTTTTTTTTTTTTTTTTTTTTTTTGTCTGAGCTTTTCTGACGCATATCAAATCAGCCTGTCTTTGCCTGCTGTGTACATTCTCATCGCAAGAGCTGAACATCCCTCAGCTCCGTACTAAGAGAAGCAAACAGACTAGTAGGACCGTAGGATCTGAGGAAGAGAACATGTCTGTAAAATAGCAGGTTTCCAAGGTCTAACTTTTGATAAAGGAAGCATCTTCAATTTCCTCTTTCCGGATGAAAGGACAGTTAAGTAAGTGCATGCATGCAAATTCTTGTCATGAACTCATCAATGTCACGCAACCTTACTTTGATCCAACAGTCTTGAGCACTCTTCAGGAGGTGACCCAAGAATTTTCCTGAGCCAAATTTGCTCTCTTGTCTCCCAGTAATGGCGGCTTTCGAGCTGTTCGTTCGAGAACTTTTGGATTGGAAACTCGCTCTTCTTGCTGTGTCAACTCTAGTTATCGCATGGCTGATTTGCAAATTCTTATTTTTGGATGCGTTTATGTCGCCGCTGCGAAGTCTTCCCGGTCCTCCACCGTCGCTGTTCCTCGGTAATTTGCTCGAGATCAGAAAGAAGGGCATTTTGAGTGCAACTTTGGAATGGTCGAAGAAATACGGAGGGATTTTTGTAATGTGGTTGCGACCGGGTATGTATGAATGTATCTTTCAGACATTTTTAAATCATGTGAGGTTCGATAATGTAAACAGATAGGTAAAGATAAATCGACTTGCTTTTACACATTTCAAATCACCGTCTACCACACTCTTCCTCGTGACCAAACTTCGAGGTGATTACTTAACCCTCGTCACTTAACTCTCTATCTGCATTTTACACCTGGTCTACATGTTACAATTATACCCCCGGTTCAGCAGTCTGCAGTCCACGGTCTCAGCGTTTGAGAGTTTTACACTGACCGTAACTGTATTAGACCTTATTTCGCACAGTAGCCTGCAAATAACGTCGCCTATATCATCACAGTCTATAGAGTGATCTAGAGGCCGTGTGAGATTTAGCCTACATTGCAATCGAGCTTTCGCCAAGATGCCTCCTTGTAACGCTTCAAGCGCCGTTGATTTACAGCGTGATACACATTTAACATGGTACACATCAAATTGGTCGATTGATTGTTGTCTTCAACAGTCAGTCGAACGCAATTGAAGATTCACTTAAAGTGCCTATAACCCCCAAACATTTTTGGCCGGATTAATTCTTTGCATAATACTGAGTAAAATGCCGTAAAAATTTTTCGATTTGGTTAAAACCGCTATTTTTTACGGATTTTTAAAGTTGAGATTTTTCTACGCACGACCGTGTGAAGCGGAAACTGGGACTAGTGACGTCAACCCAGGATATTGGTAATCGTTCTGCAGTAGGTAGTCAATTGAAGGGATAGACGAGAAGGTGTCCACTGGAAGGGATAGACAAGGAGGCCCTTCGTCCTTCTGCCTGATGTTGTAATGACAACTATTTTTGAGCTTTAAAATTGATGACGTAGTACTGAAATGACAGAGTCGTAATTCATAATTGAACTTCCTGGACCGAGCGCCTCCCTCTCTGGCCCAATATGTCAATCAAAGCATAGTGAGCTAACAGATCGCCCACTACCTCTCGGAACGAGGTACTTCATTGGTTCTTAAAACAATAGACAACAGGTCATAACAATGCCCCTAACCCTGAATAACAATAGAGGTAGTGTTTAAATAGAGGTTCCAGAGAGGTAGTGTCTTACTGGAGCTAACAGGCGGTGTTGGACACGACTCGCAAAGCATGCCGGAAGAAATTTTCGATTGCACTCATTATTGTCTGATCGTCGGACTGTAAACATATCCTCGAGGTGGGAAGATATTCCTATGCTGAAAGAAATATCGGAGGAAATCCATACCAAATCTTCGTGGGCCAAGTAACAACTATAGATGTGTATTGCTGGATTCGCAAAGGCGCCATTTTATGTGCGGAACAACTCATATTGGGAGTCGAGGCATCGCGGTACATCGACTATTGGAAATTATATTCGATTCTCGCATGTTTGTGATCGATCTTAACTACGGCGCTTTCTTTTTGAGATATGCCGAGTTGTGTATAAAGTACGTCGATGTACTGCTGGCCAACGCAGTTCGCCCTATCGTGGTTTTGATTGATTTTCGCTGGGTTGTTTATTAGGAGTTTTCCCACTCGGAGTGCCCAAAGGCCGTTTTGATGACATTTCAAATATCGGCCAAACAGAGGGATGATATAAACACTACAAAAACAAAAATAGCAAGAAAACATTAAAATATAAAATTATACAACAAACAGAAGTACAAATTTACGCTCTGTTCGTGATAAAAAAATCGACAGAAATCACACCATCAATTCCCGCAAATGCGAGAACTGAGTGACAAATCAAGGAAGAAACCCCCACTTCAACTCCGAATTTGACCGTTAAAACGGCGAGGCCCGCCCTGGCCCACTGTATCTTTCTTAAAGTTCAACTATCGAACTTAAATTCTATGCAAAAATAATCTACAGTACTGATCCTTGTTTGTAAAGGAATGAGCAAATGTTCATGCGTGTGTAACGAGTTCGCCAACCAAACATTTACCATATAGCATGATTTCAGTCGACTAGTTTTGGTAGCAAAATCGCTTCCCTTAAATTCAGAACTTGACGAATGACTGGGCTAGATATTATTCTTCAAGCTCCAAGAAAACAGTTCATTCAAACGCTAAAATTTCGCCGAAATCGCACGTTCAAGAAGATGAGACCTTCTTAAAATCCGACGACAAAATTGTCCGCCATTGCTTCTATCGAGGTGACATATGATTGGTCGAAAAATGTCACGTGAAGCGTGTCCAACACCGCCTGGTGAGCTAATTATTCAACAGCAAGTACTTCCTCAAATCTCCTAAATTGTTAAGGTTACGGAACAGGTTCACAGGTCAAATTTTTACAAAATTGAGATATTTGGCATACATAAACTATGTGGTCTAGGCTTTCTTTAGCAGAAAATACAAATTCCAAGTCTCTTTTCGCTCCGGAGTTATCGCAAATTTTCTTTTTTGCGTGACTCATTACGTCACAGTACAAAGGCGTTGAGCTGTCAACAGGGCTGGACCTCCTGGGACCTCCTGGCTTCGTACAGCGCGTAATCATAACATTGCATTGCCTGCGTCGCTCACATATCCACTCGCTCGGCTGACATAATTCTAGTTTTGGATGGACAGAGAAAAGGAAAGGAAGGGAAACAAAAGCCGTTGGGTTCACGTTGGCGGAAAGTGACATACGGTCGTGTTTTTTTTTTTTACAGCCATCGAACAATCGCGGGAAACAACTGCTTCGTCTAATTTCTAAAGCAGAAAAAATAACAAGCTCGAAAGCTCATGTCGAAAGTGTGCAATGGACAAAAGGAAGAGGAAACTTTGATCTTGAAATAATATCCACCGCCATTTTCCCGCGAGTTTCGGTACACACCAGGCGATTGGTCATGATTGGTGTATGAAGGTGACAATCCGGAAAACCACACCCAGGGGGCGTCTTATGTTGATTAAACGTCTCAGCCGTATTTCTCGGCTAATTTTTTTTTTTCAAGTTTACTATCTTCGAGCGGATACTTTGTGTATAGGAATTTATCGTACAATAATGAAAACACTACAAGCAGTTGCACGGAACAGCCATGGGTTCGCCGGTTTCCGTTGTTGTCGCAGAAATTGTGATGCAAAACATCGAGGAACGCGCCCTTGCAACTTGCCGACAAACGATACCGCTCTGGTTACGCTACGTTGACGATACTTTTACCGCCGTACACAAAGACGAAATTGACGACTTTCACAAACACCTTAACGAACAGCACGCCGACATTCAGTTTACCAGAGAGATCGAAGAAGATGGAAAACTTCCATTTCTAGACTGTCTGGTAAGCCACGACAACAACGAACTACGTACCACAGTGTACAGAAAACCGACACATACCGACAGATTACTGGACGAATCATCCTACAACCCGACTTCTCACAAAGCTACGACTATCAAGACTTTGACGAGACGAGCGCAACTGGTTTGTGACACAACAGACAGTTTATCTGACGAAAACAAATACCTTGACCGTGTTTTCTACAAGAACAACTACAACGCCGACTTCGTTAGACGAAACACTCACCGAACTACTGAGACTACAGAAACCAACAAGAACCCTACATCTGTCACTACAGCGACCATACCCTACATCAAGGGCACTTCTGAGACCATCGCGCGGATTCTACAACCTTACAATATCCGTGTAGCTCACAAGCCTGTAACTACGTTACGACATTTACTGACCAACGTTAAAGACAGGGACGAACCTAACAACAGACAGGGAGCGGTTTATAAGATCAAATGCTCCGACTGCCAAGCCTCCTACATTGGAGAGACTGGTAGAAACCTCAACAACTGACTGACTTTTTTTTTTTTTTTAATTTGCAAAATACTTACTACTTACTTACAACATTACTATAATTACAAAATATAAATCACTAAACATTACACAAGGAGCTACTTTACAATACTCTACTTAACTAAGCTAATACTGTTAACATAACATCACTACTTAGACCGACTTACTAATCACAAAATTGACTGGGACTCTGCTGAATGTTTAACCTACAGTACGAACTATTTTCAACGACTGACTCTAGAAAGCTGGTACACAAACTTAGAACAAACGCCTATCAACAGATGTCAACAACTACCGCCACCTTACAAACGACTAATTAACGACATAAACAAAACCGAAGAACAGACCACAAACAGAACGACTTAATTTGACTAACAATAGATGGATCGAAACTGACCTATTATTACTGTTGACGGACTTAACACGAGTCTTACAGCCAATAACATCACGGCTAAACTGACCAATCAGTTACAACAGACAAGTCTTATAACATCACCAACTGACAACAACTCTTCACTTGACTCTGAAGATGACTTCCGCACAGGTTGTCGAAACGTCAGTCACCAACAACAGTATCCTATTCTCAGTGGTCTTACCTGCACTTTAATTGAGTTATGGGCGATCTGCCTCCCGCTGGATAGTGTTGTGAGCAATAGAGGCCCCGCGCAAGGCCCAGACAAACCCATACTCAAGGAACCCAAACTAAAAGGAGGACACCCAAACTAAAAGCAAAAGACGCAACTCTTTATTAGAGGCATGAAGGATTACGGGTACAAAATTACACAGATGGCGTAGAAGAAACAGCGTGTTTCGGAGGAAGAGGACTGGGCGACGGGAAAGCTAGTACGAAATCCTTTAAGTGGTTGTAATCACTGTACACTTTAGGGGATTCAACAGCTGGCAGTAATACCGATGTAAGCGCATCAGCTGGGGCTCCCGCGCGCAAAACATCGGCTAGCTTCAAGTAGTAGGAGGCTGTTGCGGAACTTTGCCAGCCAACGTGAGACATGATATCCGCGAGAGGAGAGCCTGAAAAGGCAAGCGTTAAGGCGCAACCACTCCTGAAGCTATGCAAAGTTTCACCTTCGTCGATACCGGCTTGCTTGAGATACAACTTAAGCCGAGACTCAGCCGAGGAATGCGAGAGAGGTTTATCTAACACACTTCCTTGCGGGCTGGTAGGACGGAGGAAAGGCGGAGGGGACACGAGCAATCGGCGGACCCTCTTCGGCCTAAGTGTGGGCAACCGTGTACATGAACTTGAGTCTTGCCACCGGAGTCTTTAAACACCAAGAACCGGCAAAGATCCCAAGGAGTTGCAGAAAAACAGATTTGCGGCCCGGGAGAGCGTAAAGAAAATTCTCCAGCTCTTTCCTAAGAGACTGCTTCTGCTTGGAGTACGCAGAGGACAACGCAGTGCTTTGCAAAGAACAAATGCGGCTGTCAATGGCGTCGAGGTCAAAGGCAGGAACAGTTGGCGTAGCGCGCACACAACTCTTGCGAACGTAACCACAATTCTGGCAAAAACGAGAGGTGTGGTCATTGGCGTACCGACAAACAGGACAGCTAACCGCTGGAGTAAAAAAACCGGGAAACTTGCGGGAGATGCTGAAACAAGAAGACGAGAGGGAAAAAATTACACTCGAAACAAAAGAGAAATATAAACAATTTTATTATAAGTCTCGAGCATTTCCCCGAGGTGGGGTGAAAAACTACAACAAAAAAGGTAAACAAGACAAACTATTAAGAAGGAGAAAAACGGAAAACCCATAGATCCCACGGGAGAGGCCACCCAGACGAGAAGCCCGTGCGAGAAGGGGCTAAAGCGATACCCAGGGAGCCCTTAGGAGCTAGGAGTGGCACCCTGGCGGCCCCATGAACGAATAAGCGCCTGGCTATCCGTAAAGACGTCGACGCGACAACCTCGAACAGTGGAGGAGAAAGCCTCTAAGACGTTTACCAAAGCGAGAACCTCCTTGACATTGATGTCACACTATAAAACAGAAGGGGGCCAATAATCGTGAATGGCGACCGGTTTGGTAAAAGGACCAAGAACACCAATCTAGGCGAACGAGGAGGCGTCTGAGGCGAGCTGGATCTGAACATGAAACTCCGAAAGCCAAGGGAGACAACCTTGCCAGTCTCTGAGGAAGTTCCAATGTTCAATTTCTTCTCGTAAATGACTGGAAACCTTAACCGCACGCGAAAGGGCGCAGACCTCTGGAAATTGCCAGATTAATTTCGTTGATAAACAAACGCGAGCCAGGAACTGCATAAGAAAACGAGATACATTTCCCAGCGAAACGCTGTAGAGTCTTAACATCCACTTGGTCAGAAGACTGAATACGATCCAAAAGGGCAAGGAACTTCTCCTTCTTTTTCTCCAAAAGTATAAAGGACTGGCGAACAGAGTCGATGGTAAAACCAAGATACGGGACGCACCGCGCGGGGACCAGGATTGACTTATCCAGGCCAATAAAATAGCCCAAAGAAATAAGAATGTAGCAAACAACAAAAATGGCGGATGAGGCTCGGGCGAGAGCTCGCTCGTTATCGGCAGAAATCGCGGCGTAGACAGGAGGAACACGTCCAAAACTGATTTCTCCGTTATGGCGATCATCTATGTACAAGAGGCATGGGATCCCAACGGACCGGAAGAAATGAGTAGCCAAAAGGCCAGTAGAGTGGTATACATACGCGGAAGACTTCCAGCCGAAAGGAATAGAGTTGCTAACATAGTAGAAACCACCCCATTGAAAGCCGAAGAACTTCCTACTATCGGGTGACAGAAGGATGTGGTGGTAACCCGACTTGTCGTCGCACACTGTTTGGAAAGAGCCACTTGAAACGTACCTTGGGATCATGGAGAGGTTGTCGAGGCGAAAAGGGGTGTCCTTAATCCAAAGATTAAGGAAACGGTTGTCATGGCACAAACGCGGTTTAGAAGGCTCAACTGTGAGAGGCATGATGAGATGTGGCGGGGGCGCTTCACCGACCTTACCCCAGAGGGAAAGCGCTCCAGATCGAAGATCAGAGGCGATGGAGCTGTCGATAAACTCCACGAAAGACTGGCAAGACGGGTTATCAGGAAAAATCTTGGCGGGAGGGATAACGGAGTCGAAATGTTCCCCTTTAAACTGTCCTTTAAACGGTTGGAAGAAGTCGTAAACGTCAACAAAAACCTTGATCCATTTAAGACTACGTTTGCCAAATCGCACGGCGCCGAGCGGGAAATGTATTGCCAGAATGCATGATAAGCATGAAGATTTCCCGCAACAAAGGAATCCGGATCTCTGAATGCCAACATGGAGACGTCGGCCAAGGAGGAGCCATCAAGAACCGAACTAAGAAAATGAGCTGGGAGATGGGTGTTATGAGGCGCCAATCCTTGAGCCGCCCCAAGAGGTGCGCCACTAGACATAACCCAACGGACAAAAATCTCTGGAACAGCGGTAGCCGACGCTGGTGTAGAATAAACCTTAACCGCTTAAGAGGTGGCTGAAATAAACGAAACAAGAGGCGCGGGTAAGCAAGAGGAAGGACGGCTCAAGGGTTGGCAGCTTTAAGCCTCAGTAATCCGAGAGGGAACTGGTTCCCCTATAAAGCTGCCAAACCAGAGCGGGGGGTGGGAGAGGGGGGGAGGACAAAAGCACCAATGAATGAAGCGAAACAAGAGATAAAGTGAACACAAGCCATGTATTAGCAAAGAAACACAATGGATTTGATTTGAACAAACTGGAGGTCTCCAAGGCAAACTCACAACATACAAAGAGAAAAATCGACGCCTCAGTTATTGGTGAAAACTGCCCCTTGCACTGGATGCCCGCTGATATGGAGCGAACCTTTGACGGGATGGCTGCACGGAGGGACTTGTCTACTTTTGCGATAGAATCTAACACCTTGGAGTAGTCTTGATCAGAGAACAGCGCCAGAAAATAGCCCTGAAATTGGCTAATGGGTTTATCCAGGCGATCCCTCAGAGCCCTGGCAGCGGCAGACAGGAACGCTACCTTCTCGTGCTTGGTGTTGTGGGCAACCGCGATCAAATCCTCTGCCATGGACAAGGCTTTATACTTGTCAAAATCATGCTCGCGACGTAGACCATATAGGCTGCTAAATCGGATAAGCCGTTTTCGACGTTGTCCTGCTGCCGATCCTCCAACGCTTTAATTCGCTGCAGCACGTTTGCAACCTAGCAAAATAAGGGACACCGGAATTGCGCGTGAGAAACCAAAGAACGCTCATAAAAACGACACCACAAATAAATCTATAGAGATAGAAAAAATGCTAACGGCATCTAGAAACAACAAACCGCAAGCTAAAACGATAAAAGCAGGAGCAAAACAAAATAAGTTAGCCAGGTACGCTAAGACGAAAAAGGCTACGATAATAAAATAACATGAAAACAAGCCAGTGACATAAACAGAAAATCTACAACGCTAAAACGGCGAAAACATAGCGAAGCAAAAGATAAGACACGTGATCCGGGGCAAAACGTAAACAGGATCAAAAGCCTAATAAGCCCGAGACCACAGGACGAAAAACATGCAGCGCATACAGTAACGATAAACACAAGGAAACGTAACTAACTCAAGAGACAACAGAGCGAAACATAATACGTCGTTAAAATAGTGCAGGCATAAGCCAAACAAATAAAGTCATGATAAGCACGACAGAGAAGCCAACAGATACGTGACAACAAAGCGAAACATGTACGTCGCTAAATAGCAAAAGGCAAAAGCAAAACAAAATATAGCCGCGATAAACACAACAAAATGCCAAATAATGACGTGACAACAGAGCGAAATATTCTACGTCGAGCAAACAGTAACGCATATGCAGACGAAATATCGTCACGATAAACACAATAATAATCCAATTAAACATGTGACAACAGAGCGAGACATAAAACGTCGCTCAAACAGAAAAGAGCATATGCAAAGCAAAATATGCAAACCAAAAAATAGTCACGATAAACACAATAAAAGCGCCAATTAATCACGTGACAACATAGCGAAACGTTTTACATCGCTCAAACAGTAAAAAACATGCAAAACCAAATATAGTCACGATAAACACACTAAAATGCCAAATAATAACGTGACAACAGAGCGAAGCATTTTACGTCGCTCAAACAGTAAAAAGCATATGCAAAACAAAATATAGTCACGATAAACACAGTAAAATGCCAAATAATCACGTGACAACAGAGCGAAACATTTTACATCGCTCAAGCAGTAAAAAGCATATGCAAAACAAAATATAGTCACGATAAACACAGTAAAACGCCAAATAATCACGTGACAACAGAGCGAAACATTTTACATCGCTCAAACAGTAAAAAGCATATGCAAAACAAAATATAGTCGCGATAAATAAAATGCCAAATAATCACGTGACAACAGAGCTAAACATTTTACATCGCTCAAATAGTAAAAAGCATATGCAAAACAAAATATAGTCACGATAAATAAAATGCCAAATAATCACGCGACAACAGAGCGAAACATTTTACATCGCTCAAACAGTAAAAGCATATGCAAAACAGAATAGTCACGATAAACACAATAAAATGCCACATTATGGGCCACGCCTATCTGCTCAGCTGCTTGTACGACGTAATTAAATCCATCATTAAATTGTGCCACCCCTGCCGCCGTGCGAAAATCGCTGCTCTCAGATCCACTGTACTGACTTATTTTTGGTGCTTTTGAGCCTATCATACTGTTGACACATTCATTCCGCTGAGAGAAACCCGCCGGTGCCAGCTTTTTCGCTGCATCTTCGGTCATGAAAGGCTTGAAGGCATTTTCAATGCTAGCTGAGGTCTTCTCCTTAGAAAAAGTAGCAAACGATAACTGTTTAGTGTTGTTCATTTTGCGAACATTTGGAGGGCGCGTTATTTATTTCCAAGTTCTGGCATCCTTGCGTGTCTATTAGTCAACAATAACATATTCAAAATTATAATTACTTTGAGATCTTTTCCACCAGGAAGGTCGTTATGGCGGTACTTCAGAGCATCTTCTTTGCATTTACACCAGTCTTTGCAAAGGTTATGCTCTCCAAAAGCATGCGGCACTACAGCTGACAAGTCTTCTAATAAAGAAGTTGGTTGACCTATGTTTTGCTTGATACAGTAGGTAAAACACCTTTGAAAATAGCCAATGATGGTTGGGTTAAGGCCTTTCACTTTTGACTTAACGTCGTATAGCCGAGAACCCAAAGTACGGCTGGCGTGGTTAATATCGCTCCACTTTTCTACGTCATATGCTACTAAAGTCTTTAATCGACTTTCGGTAGTGCTGTCGTCGCCTCCGACGTACGTTGCATAGGATACCCCTTGCTTGACTGCGTCGGTGAAAAGCTCAACCGCAACATTCGATTCCATGCTTTTCGAGGAGCCTTGATGGTTTTTTTCTACAGTCGTGTGTGGCAGGTTTCTTATTGTAGGCAGTGGCCTCTTTGCAAACGCGACACATGGTATTTCTAGTCGCGTAATTTAAGACTTTCTTCGTCTTTAGCCCCACCGCAGCACCTACGCCGGATGACGAATCAAAGCTTTTCCCGCGCTTTCGCCAACCCATGTCGTAAGACACGCCCACATCCACGACTTCCTCTTCTTCGCTTTGCTTGGCCGAGAGATGCTTTTCTTTTTCCGTGTATTCGGTACAAGAGCGTTTGGCCACTGACTCGATAGCAGTTCCTGCCTCCTTTTCTCGTTTTTTATAGTTCCGAGAAGTTAGTGGCCGGAGACCGAGTGTAGACAGTAGACCAGAGTAATGTGTGTGGCCCATTCCGGAATGTAAGGCACCAGGGCTGCTCTAGAGTTGACATCCAGCGCCTCTGGTCCCCGTTTGCCTGTTCTGTGGCTCTCTGCAGGCCGTAAAGTGTTGATGTTTTGGCAGCGGCTACATTTCACCTTTAGAATCGGGATGATCGGCCCTTCCGACCGCACATCCTCACAGATATTCGCTAAATCCAATGGACCGTCATTACAATATTGGCATTTTCGGAGTGATGTGGTCAACATTTCTAAATTTACTACATATGAATGGTTAATGTTGTCGACCTTCTTGTAAGCAGCACTGGAACGAAGCACGGGTCTCTGGGGAGAGGTAGAGGTCTCGTTTGACTCTATGCTGAACTCACACAAACGACGTTTTTGTGCCCGCATTGCAGCACAGTGTTCCGTTTGACGTTTGCGTTTCTTGCTCTGGTAATTGCTCTCCTTCACCACAGATACAGGGCCTTTCTCCTAAAAATTTAATTAAATAGTACAGTAAATAGGCATCCGCTTTCAGGAATCTGAAGTAAGGAAAGAACAAAATCATACATTATTTCATTTCACAAAAAAAAGAAAAACATACCTCATTTACACTCTCTTCTTCTGTACTTTTTATTCGCTCGAGCGTAGCATTTAAAACCGCGGCGTTTTTAATTTTAGAATTTCGTCCTCTTGGCATGTTGGAAGCTAGCGGTAATGTCAACCAAGACTACAGTAGTAAAGCTGGTGCGTGACAGCTTGTTTTCCACTGTTTTCCAAACAACTTGCTATATTTCGGAAAGACTTCGGAAAGATTTCGGGAGACAGCCAAGCGTGGCCATTTCACGCGTGGTGCACAAGATTTCGATGTTATGCTAAGCTCGAGACAATAGGAAATCCCAGAGCACAAAATTATCCAAAACTATGACATCGCATCAATATTTACCCAACTTTGCGTTTATATTAGACAACCTTATAGAAGTTTTCAATGTCCATGAAATTCAGAGATTATGTAGTGCATTGATCAATTGCAGCCCTGAAAATTAAAAAAAAAAATTAATCGACGAATTAAAAAAAAAATCGCTGTTTTCGTGAAAGAAGCCTTAGAAATTGTGACAAAGCTCGACATTGAGTTTCACCCTGATGAATATATTTTCATGTTTTTCGAAATCGCGTAAGTTTACTTGAGTCTAGCGGTTTGGATATGGTGTACAAGGCATTTGTTCAAAGAATGAGTGGTAAAAACTTTCAGTGAACATCCAAGAAGTAGCAAATTTGTATATATGAAGTATAAGCTCATTTTACGCATAAATTATGCCCTTTCTAAAGAAATTCCAAATATTTCAAAATTCCTCTAATCGATTTTCATGAAACTCCGCTTAACAGAATGCGAACACCCAAGGTATAAGTAGCTTAAAGCATTTCTACAGAAAATGCGGATATGGGCTAAAATTTGATTCAGAGCAAAAACAATTGTGACGTCATTACCACGTGATATCCATTCCGATCTCCGAAAAATTGATATCATCTTGTGGTTCAGTCTATATGTAATCCATGTGTTATAATGGATATGGAATTGGAATCGATCTGTTTTTGAATGGAAGGATCAAAGATGGAAGGTGGTCTAATAAAAATACTGGGTCGAGCCACCTTAAGCTTATTTTTTCTCTTTTTACTCTGGAGGAGCTTAGCCATAGAAAAAAATTTTTCTTTGATGTGCATGCGCAGCCAATGCGAATTGGAGAAGGTCGTTCTGAGTTAAGGATAAACTCCTTGTGATCCACTCCAGTTTTGACGAAATGCTCTGATCGAATTTAATTTTCATCCTCCTTGAGGGTGTTGCTTTCCTCTTGACCTGTACACGCCCTAAAGGAACCACGAAAGAGAGTGCATTGTTCGGATTTAATTCTGCTGTTCAGATTTTCTTGAGATACGTATTGCTCACAATAGCTTTCCATCATTATAGAGTCAGCCTGCGAATACATCCGCCTCTCACTCGCTCCCGCTACTACTCTTCGCACATAGTAGCGGGAGCGAGTGAGAGGCGGCTGTCTTCGCAGGCTATTATAGAGTCCACCCCATCATAATAGAGTCAAATTTAAATGACGTGAAAATGCATTGCCACGGCAAGATCAAAAGAGGCCAAAGATACCATATTTTTGATCGTTTGAAGCTGATAGCAAAGAATATCGACGTCAAAGCAACTTCATTTTGCTCAGTTGGTAAAAGCTATACAAGTTTTTACTTCAAGTTATTCCTCAGTGTTACGGGTGTAGCTTCGTTTATAACGCATTTCTACATTTTGTTGTTGTTGTTGCTGTTTCGCAATACATTCTTTGGGATTCGAAGTCTTCGTTTGCCATCGGAACTGTTTTTCCAAGCCTTTCTTTCTGGATTATAAGTTATGAGTATATTTGTGTTATTCGTGATTTTATGTTAGGCAGAAGTTGGGTCTATATTATGAGAGAAGTTTATAACAGGTATTGAATACAAATCAGGAAGGCGGGGTGATGTATTGTTAACTATAGGTCTATGTTCAGGCTTTTTTGTTGAAATGTGATTGTTTTATTTCTATTATAATGGACCAATACTTTTGCCCTCGTGTAAGGTTTGCTACAAAAAAAAAAGAAAAAAAGAAAAGAAAAAAAAACATGTACATGGATAAAAACTAATTACGCGGTTAAAATTAAAAAAAAACGTGATATAAATAATTCAAACAGTAGATAATTGTTTAGTGCAAGTAAGAAAAATAAGAAAATAATTATCAGTATAGATTGATAAGAAAAAAATCTATGCTCAGAAAGCCTGCCACTCTCGTCAGGGGCACAGTGACAACCTCGTAGAGAGTTGCAGTTTTAATGAGAAGCGGGCGCCAAGATAAGATAAAAGAGCGCGCGGGAAGACGTTACATTGATCTTTGTACCCTTTCTGTAAGTAAAGTACTGTTGAATTACCGAAGGAGCAAAAGTCAGGGTGATTCTCTCTAACCACACGTTTAGGCTGGGCTACATCAAAATGGCTTCCGAGCGGTTGAGAAAGTATTTTTTTTTAATTTTTGATATCGCACTTGACACACGTTTTACTTAATATTCACTGGGAGACTGGTGAATCCAGTTGCGCGACAGTTTGCAAGTGTGCTGGAAACCAAATTGGCGATTATTCTTGAACATGCCTCAACGACGCCGGTACGGGTGCAATTTTATTGTCATTACAAAACCAAAACGCCTGCTTGCACAATTTACAGTACAAAAGAAAACGGTCACCACAGATTCATGCGCCTCAGGCATACAAAATGTTAAAAAAGATCAACGGATTCAGTGAAAGATAGGGATCTTGTAAATTGTTGAGTTTCGAGCTCATAACTCAACGTGCCTGCGGCGACTGTTAAAAAGTGTTATTGGAATCATGACGTTATTTAACAGAATCATCAGGGTGTAATGTATTGTTAACCTCCTACGGCCTCAAAAGGAGAGACTATAAATAGAATAATATCAGTACGCTCATAAGTTTTTTTTTTCATCAGTTTTTTTTTTAGCTTGAAGCAATGTGTGCGATGATTTACTATATTTTACAGATATAGTTGAATATGGAATGATATTAGACAATTGTGTTCGGCACAAACAGAGTTTACGATAAATAATCAACCAACAAGGTTTGGAGGGGTTATGGCTCTATAAATTATATTGCTTCAAAAGCAAAGTACCTGAACCTAAAAATTAGGAACTCCCGGTGATGCGCGTTATAATTATTAAATAGTATTATAAACTAATAAGAACTTTTAAATTTCTTGTGCGTTGGCTGGTGCATTGCAAGGAATGACGTAACGCACTTCGCCACTCCCGAAATAAAATTTTGGAATCAGATTGCTAGATTCTTAGTTTTGGACATACCGTAATGATTTAATCAGATTTATAGCACCTAGGCGTTTATTGCATTTTGGGAGCCCAAGGGAGGGCGGGATTTTAACATCTGAAATTTAAAACAAAAGCAAAATATTTTGTTGAAAGAGTTCGGCCCTTGCATGAAAACAAAAGTGGAGACACCAAGGAGATCAGTAATTTTGTAACGTGAAAATGTTTTGAGAAGTTCAGAAGGATGATAAACAACAAATGATCTCAATGTACTTTCATGGCACTTTATTTAAATATTACTTTTTGTATGGTGATTTTTGGAATAGTGGCGCTTATCAGCATAGGGTGCTCGCTAGAATGGGGCGCTCGTTAGTAATAACACATTCAAGGGGACGTGGGGAACGCTTGTTAGAAAGTGCTTACTGAATAAAGGAGGCAAAGTAGAACCATCACGGTATAGGTCTTGTTAACCTTGGACCGCCTCAAAAGTAAACTCTATTTAAAAACGATATTATGAAATATACGGTGTTGTGCAAGTTACATTTTGGAGTAATTTGGAAGAGTTTAGTTGTTGACGAGTTCGATCTTTTTCGGCAGCCGAATGAGAATAGTTCGGTTTCTTTTGTAACTTAGCGCTGTGTCTTTATTTAAGTTTATTTGAAAATCGACATGTTTCGAATTCATTTGTCATCTAGCCTAACACTTTTTTTTAATTATTATCAAATTTTCAGCCACGTTTGGTTGGCCGTGGTGACTATGTTCACAAGAAAAAATACTTATGGTAGATAAAATGAACACGTGATAGTAAACATTTTAGAGTTTAAAAGCAGCACATTATCAATGAAAGTAAGTGAGCTCACAAATTTAGCAGGTCTTTTTAATGCTTATATTGCCTAGATTTTCCTGAGATTAAATAAGATATGGGGATTTATTATTTAAGATGGCTAACAATAGTTTTTACCTTCCCATTGTTGCTGTTCTGTTACAGCTAGCCCTATGACGTGACTGAAAAATGTTTATTGATGTTAACCAGTAAAGCAATTATAAAACAGAGTTTACCAAATACGCCAATGCTTTCACATGGCAACGTCAAAAGAGACCAAATAAACTATTTGTCTACAAATAGAATTTTTATGTCTTCTATCCCTGCATCGGTACTTGGAGAATAGCCCATAATAGTTTCGTCAACTCCCCTCTAGAGTTGTGTGTAGGTCACCCAGAGACGTATCTTCCCCGAAAAGAAAGCTTATTTTGAATTTCTGATCTGTTAGTATTTCACAATATTTACTTGTCGTAGTGCGGGATTGGGGAATAAACTTACGCTTATGGAGAGTCAACATGGCCGTTAAAGGTATTTTAATATCCTTCAAAACCAACAAACCTGTTTTTTTTCCGAAGGCACAAAACAGCGAACAACCATCACAGCCATGCTGAGGCATACAAAATACTAAAACAGTACGACGCAGTTAAACAATGAAAAAGATTGTTTGCTTTGAACGGTACTATAACAATGGCAAGGTGTGAGGTTTTACACATACGGCGACTCAGTGGGACTGCCTGGTCAGTAATATAACAGGATTGGCAGAAAAGAGCCTGGATAGAGGAGATAGATTGTCAATCAGTAAATATTCAGGCCATTTCTCAGCTATCAGTTAAATTTTTAGTTATTTTTCAACCATCATTTAATTTTGATATATCACAATTTTGTTACGCCAACAAAATTATATTAAACACTTAAAAAGTACTACACATTACTTATAGTTACATTGTTTGCAGATTTACACTACTTCTACAATTCGGAATACTACTCAATGAGCATACATTACAATACAAAATTTACAAGCAGTTCTTATTACTTATTAATACTCAAAACCAATATTTATAGCGGAGCTCCAGCGCGCGAAGCGCGCCAGCGGAGCACCATGGGTAACAAAATTTGGTAAACCACCAAGCCGAGAAAATTTGGTAATCACGTGACCGTACGTCCGTCCGTCCGTCCGTCCGTACAGACTCTGGGGGAGGGGGAGGGGAGTCACAGAACAATTACCGCTTTGGTTACTGTTAAATCTTTGATATTGAACTTCCATGTCATGGTCAATTGACAGCTGTCAAAACAAGGTATCCGCTGACCAGTATCACATGACCATATCGCGGGCTCAGGCGTAGAGCTAATCGAGGGGACGTCTTTTTTGGAAGTTGACCGCTGACCAGGTAATGGTTTTCCAATTGATCGCGGGCTCAAGTACTCAGTTTTTACTTAGCCTGATAATTTTATCATCGCGTAAATTCAGATTTAAATAAAGGGCAAGGTAAATAACCCGCAAGCTCTGCTTTTAGGCTTAGCTAAATCTATTTTAGAAATACAGTATTTAGTTTAGTTTTTTTCACATGTTAAATAAATGATCTGGACATTTCATTTCAACTTAAACGAAGCGATTGTTCGAAAAGGCGGTAAATCTTTGGTACGCTGTTCACCTTTAAAGCTGAATGAAAGATGCAAAGAAAGCTGCTGGCGAACATCAATTTTCGCGAGTATTTCTCGCTTTATTTACTCATGCACATCATGGAAACTTATGCCAAATGATTTAGGACAACCTCTTAACGGGAAGATCCGAAATAATTGCCGATTTGAACATGATATACTGGATAACAAGTCAAAAAGAGCGCGATGTCCAGGGTTCGACCTGCGGCTGAGCAAGGCTGAATATCACTGAATTGAGCTCAAACAAAAGTGAATTCAGAGCCGATCAAGTTCACTGAAGTGAAGGATAAAAGACTGTTAAAGGCTACACCGATGGAAAGGAAGAAATTGTTGTTCGGTGTTAATTCATATAATGAATATGTCGCTGGTGTTGGACTAAGCTTGCAACGAGACTGCCGTGTTCGTGTCCGATATTATTGGGCTGGTTTGAAAGCTTTGCCCTACAGAATTTATAAGCCTTCTTCAATAATGAGGTAACAAACGTAAATGTATGCACTAAGCATAAGCCTAATTTTATATTGAGAGAATTTATATATTTCATTAATGAATGAATTTGAAGTTGTGTAGGTTTTTAGATCTTCACGTAAATATTTATCAAGCCTGTTCATGTTTGTACATTTTACACATTTATTTTGTTTAGTAAATGTTTTGTTTAGACTAATTATTTTCAGTTTTAGTTAGTGGAGTTAACTGTGATGTTCATTATTGGATTTTGAAAACAAATTATTTAACTTCACAGATCAAAATCACGATTTCGGCTCGCTTGCATTTGTTTTGTTTCTCTTATCTCTGCTTATTAGTGAGTGTGTTGAATTTGCCGGTTTCGTTTCGAGTTACCTGTGCTAGGCTGAGTGGGTTCAGACTTAACCTACCGCATATTTACTTACCAGAAATGAAGAAAATTCATTCAGTTCTCTACATAAAATTCTCTTAGGCATTTGAATAGCAACGGGTACGATGAAACAGAATTAGTAAATCATGCAACCAAACCGCAACGAAAAGGAAGACAGTTCAAAACAGTCAAAACAACATTGTAAGCTTATTCTAAGTTAGCGTGCACCAGTTTCCAAATCACAAACTGCCACAATTCTTACACAAAAACTGCTTTAAAATGACTTACATAACCGGCACCATCAATTTGCAGAGTTTGTTTTGCCGCCGTGATTTTCTCAGTTTGCCGTGCCGTTCATTTTGTTTACTGTGTTAAGCAGCGAGTTCACTTTGTTTTCTGTTTTTGCCTTGAGTTGATTTTCTTGCTCTGATGGTTTTGTAGTAATAAAAACAAGGTCAAGGTTCTTTTTACATTGAATAACTCATAGAGGTCCTAGAGGTGTATTACGAATTATGCACTTGTCAATGTTAAGCCCCAGGGTGGGGGGGGGGGGGGGGGGGGGGGGCTACCCACGGGGATTTGACATCATGAAGCTCTCCCAGGGTAGGGATTTTGACATCTAAAATGGTCTGCTGGGTTAGAAATTTAAGTGGATATATGGCAAATTTGACATTCACTAGGTGCCCAGGGGTGGGGAATTTGACTTTGGCTTCCAGAAAATGTCAAAATCCCCTGGGTCTGCCCCCCCCCCCCCCCCCCCCCCCCCCACCCTGGGGCTTAACATTGACAGGTGCATTAGTGTACAGTAAACGTTGTAAAAAGTTTGACTAAGATTTGTTTTGCACCTACGTGCATACGTGAGGAACCCAATAAAGTGCACTCGTCAATTTCAATTTTAGAACCTGTCACTAAAAGCAGGAAAATTTATACGGGTTAACCACGAAATATATTGACGTCGCTTTCGTCAACAAAATCATGAGAGGTTTTTTGTACCTATATGGGCCACCGTATAAGCTAAGAAATATAGTGTGGTTTCTTATTTGGTAACACTGTAATTTACTCGAGCAAAAAAAAGATAAATGCATGGGAGCTCCGCTTTTAGGCCTGCCTAAATGTATATATTATAATTTGAAGATAAGACATATACACGGTAAACGCACTTGGTATGTCTGTGAAACGATTGCACGCCAGGTTAATGCCGGAGAACAAGTACAATGAATCAAGATGTACTTATGAATACAAAATCAGAGGCTTACGGGAATGAGTCGCTCACTTTTTCCCATATTATTGGTAGAATGGTACCTGCGCTGGTCTCTATATCGTAAATAGATTTCAGGTTATATAGCAAAAACAATACGTTCTGACGCGATTTTCTTTCTTTTGGTGATCCAGATAAAATTTCTGGCTAGAGGAAAGAGAAAGTTAATTTGCTGACAGTTTTTTTTTTTTTTTTTTTTTAATGCCAAAGTTATTAACCGAATAGAGTTCACTGTCTTTTAAAGATATCAGGAGGACGTTCATAACGCTTCCGATCTCTTCCGTGAAATCACAAACATTACACAATATATATAAGAGCGACCTGAAGATTGCCGCTGCCAACTTCCGAAGTGCTCTAAAAAAATGGCGATTCGATTAAAGGTTGAAGCCGCTTCGTCCTCAGCACATGCGTAAGACGTGAAGTATAAGAGCCTGTCATCAACAATAAAGGAAGTAATAACAACAGACCAATGCAAACAACAGACTTAATGGCTGGGCAGCAAGTACCTTCCATAGTCGTTGTGATGGAAAGCATCACACAGTTACTATCATCAGAAAAGACCAGTTCGTGTTTGGAGGATACGTCGACATTCCATGGGGTATGAATATAAACAACTAATTACCACTAATGGACAGTTAGAAGAAAAGTTGGGGTAAATGAAAAATGATGATTCGAACTCTTTAGTATATTCAGACGTAAAAGGGCAAGCCAAATACCATTCCTGTTTCATAACAACCACGAACTTTCCGAGACTCGATTAATTCGAACTCTCAAAATACTCTGAAACGGTGGCATAACAGTAGCACCGTTCTCCACGGTGGTTGGTGGCCAGTTGCCATCAACTTAAAGGGGAGGGTCTGGATAAGGGTGATGGATTGTGCTATCAATTAATATTCAGCGCATTTCTTAGCTGGTTTTAGTCATTTCTCGGCTATTGGTTAATTCTGTCATCTCAGTTAATTCATCTTTCTCACCTACGGTGTATTTCTTTAGGAAAATTTAACTCTGGACCCTGGTATCCAGAAACAGATTTTGTGTTTGTTTACTGAAATTCGGAAATTGTAAATGAATCTGAAAAATGGACACTTCAGGATTTTTTTAAATTAAAAATCAAGGCGCTTCTTTTTGAACTGATTTGATAAAAGTACATTGTCCCAGCGCTATGAAAATACAACTTATTTACTGTGCAGGGTGTTCTAGCCAAAATCATTTCAGCATGCAAAAGTTTTTTTTTTATAAAAATCACACGATGGAGCAGCTCTTCTCTTAGCCTGAAGCAAAAAGTGGCGAGAACGCATCTGAAACGAAGAATTTCGCATTCAGCGAAAAAAAAAAGAGAAGATCAATGCGAATTATTGTATCTTAATCAAAAAGTGTTGAAAGAAAATACCGTTTCTGTTCTTAAAGGAGCTCTGTCACGAGGAATTCGTAGATTTGTGGTCTAAAGTGTTCTGAAATTAGTGGTAGGCAACTTAACCAATAAAAATCATTACCTTTGAACATCGAAAGGAAGATATAACCTTAATATGTGGATAGAAATCTAACTATGGCTATAGAATATTGATTTTTTGTAGACGTGCGGAAACAACTTGGAAAGTTTAGCTAAACTTTTCAAGTTGTAATCCATTTCCATCATAGCCATCCACAGCTTAAGACGTTTGTTAACAGTTTCGGTGCTCTAATATAGCAATTGTTAATAAAACTGGACTATTATGTTTTGGTTTCCTTCGACACAAATATAAATTTTGGCTGTTCAAAAATCTGTTAAAATCCGTGACAAAGCCCCTTTAACATCACGCTACAACTACCACCCCTCAAACCAATCATGACATAACAACGAATATAATAACTGGAGTATTGTGCCGTAGTAGGCCGTTACAGAGAAGTGAACAAAGATAGGTGGCGCAGACTAGTACAAAAATTACAGAGCATTATAGCCCAATGGCACCCGAGACCGAATGGAGAACAAGGTCCATACCTTCTTTCAAGGCATCCTTTGCCTTGTCAATTCTGCTCTGGGCCAGAGCGTCGAACGCGGATTCAAACTTCTCGAGGACTTTCACGTTGTGGTCAAATTGCTGCTGATTTCCAGCCTTCTTGATCTGCTTTGCCTCGATTTTCAGTTTCTTACCGGAATGCTCAGGAGTATCGTTGAAACCCGAGGGCAAACGCCTCTTAAAATCTTCTAAGCGGTCGTCGACGGCTTTGACCAAAGAAACAGAAACAGAAGCTAACGATCTGTCCACGATCGCCTGAATGAAGGCCTCGGACACAGTGGGACTTGGAAGAGAAGGGCTATCGGACGCGACAGCACAAGACGACACAGATGCGGCAGCCTGATCAGATCCTTGCGAGTTCATAAATACGATCGAAGCTGACGAAGTAAAATGTTCGAACTGTACGTGTAACGACCGAGACCTGACTCGCATACTAAAGGGCGTACTATTTATACCAAATACATTGGACGCATAGTCAATGCACATGCAAACGCATGCCTACATTCCACATACATGTACATCATCATAACACTTCGCAACTCATTACAAAACAGCTCTAAACAATAGCGAACAGAAATTAATTCTCTTCTTATGCGATGCAACCGAAGAGAATTTTCAAATTTATGTTACTTACAAATAATTATGGTAAAATATGCAATGATATTTAACAATTATGTTCGGCGCGAACAGAGTTTACGATAAGGAATAAGCCAACATGGTTGGGCCACCAGGTGCCTTCAAAATGATAAAAAATTAACGGCTCTATAACTTGTATTTATCAATATGTTCATTGAATTTGACATAAGAATTAAAGCAAAGTTAAGTCTCGCCCCGGTGACGCGCGTTATAATTATCAAATAAATGGAAACATTCTAGTATTATAATCTGATAAGAACATTCATATTTCTTGTCCGCTGGTGGCTTTGGTGTAACAGAATACACAACAAGGAATGACGTCGCACGCTTTGGGCATACAGTAATGATTTGATCAGATTTGTAGCGCTGTACGCTTATTTCATTTTGGGAGACCAATGAAGGACGCTTCTTGGCCGACGGGCGCTTAATTCTTTCTTTGGCTCTTTTACATAATTTAAAGCAAACGGGAAGTATTTTTTTAAGAAACAGGCCTTGCATGGAAACAACATTGGACACACCATTTTATGAACAATTCAAAGGGAAGATAAACCACGAATGTTCTCAATGTATCTTCATGGCACCGTAATTGAAAATAAATTTGGGGGAACTTCTTGGAAAAGTCAGTGGCGCTTATCGGAATGGGGCGCTCGTTAGAACAGGGGCGCTGATTAATAATAACACATCCAAGGGGACGTGGGGGACGCTTCTTAGAAAGTACGTATTGGGAAAAGGGTGCTTTGAAGAACCATCACGGTATACCACCGTCTTAGTTTTAATCTAATTAACTTCGCTCAGCTCGATAAGCTTTTTAGTTTTTCTGAGTGTTGTTACCAATATCCTGTTTTATTTTTATTTATTTTTTTTTTGAAGCATTGTATGAAGTCTTTTTTTGGTAATAAAGTTGTTGTTGTTGTTAAGTCTTGTTAAGCTTGGACCGCCATTAAGTAAAGACTATATGAATATCGTCATTGTGCCAGTCAAATTTTGGAGTAATTTGAAAAAGTTTAGCTATTGACGAATTCGATCCTTATTGGGCAGCCAAATAAGAATCGAACAAGTTTGTCAAATATTGAATTAATGCAGTTGCAATTCACTCTTTCGACACTTAACGCTTTCTTGTTATTTTAGTTCAATATTTGGAAATCGTTAAGATTCGAATTCATTTGTTATCCACCCTAATAGCGTTTTAATTTATTATCATCACATTTTTAGTCACGTTACTATAGGAAACGTTTTAATGTTTAAAAACAAAAAAAAAACTCTTTGAAAATATGTGAGTTTACTGACAGAACGGAACGTTTAGATTTTCTTGAGAGGACTCATTATTAAAAATGGTTCTCAATAACTTACATCTTCCCATTGTTGGTATTCTATAAGTTTAACTGCTAGTCACATGATGTGATTGAAAAGTTTTAACTATCAACGAGTAAAGCAATTGTAAGTAAACAGAGTTCACCAAATACATCAAAATGATTATACTCGTGGAAGCGTCAAAAGAGGCCATGCAAATACACCCTGCACGTGACTGTAAAATAAACTGAATGTTTGCATGCAAATAGGATTTCTATGTCTTCTCGCCCTGCATACGTACTGTAATTTAGTTGTAATGGTTCTTGGAGAAGACTCAATTATAGTAACAATGTATGGCAACTCCCTTCTGACATCCTGCTCTAAGGATGTGTGTAGGTCGAGCAGAGAAGTCAAAGATTAATATTAACGAATTTTGGCGTCGAAGGAACTTCAATTTGCTCCTTGGTGAAACTAACATTTTTAAATTTGTTGAGAAACTTGATCCTCCACATTACGCTAATGTTTTTTTTTTTTTGGAATTTGTGAATATTTTAACATTTTCTAAGTTCCACTGTATGGCTTCGTTCATAACCTTTGAATGTCACAGCTATTTATTTTATGCAATTTTGTGTCGTTAAAAAGACAGCTTTTCGACCTCGTGTATTCTTTTACCTGACTGTCTTAGTTTACCATTAAAACATGTTATAACCGTTGAAGCCTTTCTGGGTCTATGCCGTTTAGGGCAAAATATGCGAACTAACATTTTCAAATTTGTTGAGAAACTTGATCCGTGACATTATGCTAACGTTTTTCGGAATTTGTGAATATTTTAACATTTTCTAAGTTCCACTGTATGGCTTCGTTAATAACCCTTGACTGTTACAGCCATTTATTCCATGCAATGTTGTTACATTAAAAAGACAGCTTTTCGACCTCGTGTATTCTTTTACCTGACTGTCTCAGTTTTCCATTAAAACTGTTGAAGCCTTTCTGGGCCTTTAACGGTTAGGGAACAATTGCGTAAAGAAGCCCTGGGCTTATTCTTGCTCAGCATACGCTTCAAATGGATTTGCTTCGGGGAGGACATTTATGTGAGCAGGGGACTGATTTTCAAACACACCATTCAAACACATGATTACCGAGTTAGATCGGTAAAGCTTCTCAGAAAAAGTGTCGTCATTTTCATTCAACAACTTAACAGTTAAGCTTAGATAAAGAATCTTACTTCGATCCGAAGGAATGTCTAAAACAGAAGTATAAATATTTAATTTGAAAGAGTTGGTTCCTTATCAGATGAGAATAGCAGTCGAGGCGCTTAGTAGAACAGTTAGCGTGGCAAACATATAAACACTTGAGAAGGAATGTACTCTGATGGCATGGTAATTGAATTATAATTACGGGTGCCGTTTGAAATAAGAGAGCGCTCCAGCAAACGGGCGTTGATAAGAATAAAAGCGCGTATTAATAAAAAAAATAAAAAAAAAAAAACGAGAGGGCGGGGGAGATTTTTAGTTAACCATTATCCTGCGAGATTGCGCGGAATATTGCCTGATACTTAGCCGACGAGGCCGTAGGCCGAGTTGGTTAAAATCAGACGATATTCCCAAGATTGTCAATTGTAAAAACCTACGTATATTTAAGGTGATTCCACTGAATTGCATTGCGCATCCTTGCTGCGCACGATTTTTCGCGTCATTTAGCGCGCGCACGAGCGCTCGCGCACACAACGTTAAGGCATTTCCTTCAGATTAAGCTTAGCAGGGAAATTAATGGTTATTTTCTTCTAAACGAGCACGGTGACCCCCATTTTTTAAGGCATTAACTTAAATGACATACGGTTGACTACAATATATCGCGATTTAAAGAAAAGTTGATTATTCTATTTTGAGATATTTATATTTGAATGCTTTAAACAGCACGTATTTTGGTAGTGCTGCTTACGTGCGCACGCAGCAAAATATCTAATTTCTTTTATAATCTTAATTCCAGTTCAATTAAAATAGTTTGTTATGAAAGATTAAAGTCTATTTTGTATAACTGATTCGATATTTTAATGCAAGAAATGATTTTTTCTAGAGATGATAGCTCCCTTTTCGGATTACTAGGATTCCTAATATAAACCTTGAGGGCCATATATTTACCATAATAGCCGTCAAGGTTGCACAAAAACAAGCACGGTGACCCCCATTTTTTATTGCAGTTTTGCAATGCTCATAACATAATTATGAACTGGACCAAGTCTTAGAAAATTTTGATTACTCCTTCTTTTTCAGTGGAATCACCTTAACAATTATTCCATGAGCGCGCGTTGGATATGAGATGGTAGATAGCCAGAGAGGCCGTAGCGCCGAGTTGGCTATAACGATCTCATATCCAACAAGCGCAAGTGTAATAATTGTTTTATTAAAAACGCCGAAAATAATTGCAATATTTTAGCTCACCAGCTGTTTTCGTTGAGGCGTATCGGCTACGGTATTAGTGGTCAATGATATATGAGCTCATATACTATTGCCTGTTAACCAATCAAAACTCAGGAATTGCAATATACCATTGCTAGTTCTTAATAACGCAGGATATCTGTTATGGTACGGATAACGGATAAGAAGGACGTCCAAACCGTATATGGGCATCGCGCGAACTTGTTGAATAATATAAAATGTTATTTGAATCATAGCGTTATTCAACAGAATCATTTTGTGCAGGTTTCATTTTAAAGGCCCTTTCTATATTGGATTTATGATATCAATTTTTTTTTCTAAAGTTTGGAATGGTTTCTAGTTAGTCATAGTTTTCAAAACCGCTTTATACATCGCTTTCATCGTTCACATCGCCTCACTACACATCGCTTCTAATTTCCAAGCATTGTTAACGTCCAACCGTTTCGCTTTAATAAATTTTATTATCGTCGTAAACATCCTCATTGTAGCAATCATTTTTAAGAACGTAAAGAATATTTTTTTTTAACGCGGGATTAACCGATCATTCTCTGTATAACGTTCTGCGCTCGTCCCCGTTTTTCACCCTTAAAGACTAATAGAAATGTTGTTTGAAATAATTTTCACCAAATGTCTCGGACGCTGAGCCGGTCCAAGAATTAAAAACCAGAGGAACTGCAAGAAGTTGTACGAGAAATAGAGAGCCCTTTAATTTTTGAACTTACGTGACGTAGAACGTGTATCGTACAGCATACACCAGTCAAACTGTTAAGGCAAAAAAAGCTTAACTATACATGTTGTATAACTGAAAATGCTTCTCAATGTCTTGTTCTCTAAAAAAATGTCAATGTTATTTTACTTACAATTCTGGTGGCTCACTGCCGTGTAACAACTGATCCGCTTGAACATGTTATAAGCATAGCGTCGTTCTTAAGGGTGTATCTTAATGAACTGGCAATCTCTGGCGACTCGGCCAAGTGGGCCAAACATTATTCACTCGACATTATTATTGGTGTAGCTATAATGCATTAAGGGCCAATTATCAGCCTCTTTTTGTTACTGCATGCATACATGTTCTGCACAGCACGCAACGCACCGATCACACTTTACGAGCGCTAGGAGACTTTGCTCGCTTAAAATGACGAAATCGATGACGCGACCAAGAAAAGGACTAAAATGTAAGAAAAAAATAGTGCGACCATATGCAGTTAATCAACATATGCCAGGACTGACGGGAAAAGCAACACATCGGTAACCACTTACCGCTTACCGAAAAAATATGGCTTAATATTAGATCTAACAGTAAAAACCTAATCCCTTATCGCTAAAAGTAATACACTCAAACTGCTAACGGCAAATTGCGTAGCGAACCTGTGAAACGCAAATATTTAACTAACTGTAGGGAGGGGATAAACATGTCACAGAACGTTTTTTAAACAACTCGTATAACTTTCACGTGATGAATCCAACTTTTTACCTTATTTTTACCTTATAAAATGTAAGGGGTAAGTCTAAACAATACATGATTAAATTCTGGCTGTGTACAGTAGCTTTTTAGACTGATCAATTGCATGGCTTCTTTTATAACTATTAATTTCGTTTATTTTGTTTCTGTCCAGAAAATACAGTTATACGACTGCGAAGTCATAAACTGTTGACGCTTTTCTAAGCCTTTGCCTACGAAATATAAGCCCGGGGCCCTGGGCTTATATATTTGCTCAACGTCCCTTTCAAATGAGATATTATATATATTTTGGAGGGGGGTGGGGGGGGGGGGGGGGTATTTCTGCGTGATGTTAACTGCGTTTTAAAAAACGCTAACCAAGCCCTGCAGCAATAACATTTCTAATAACGCAAAACACAAAACGAGTTCTACAAAGTAAGGACGTTATTATTTTTTCTTTTTTTAATGATAAACCAATACTTTATTTATAACAAAGAGTACTTACTTAATAAATAAGGAAGCGGTTTATTTTTGGAATGGTTTACTTTCAGGAGGAGAATTATTATTGGAAATAATATATTCATAGTCATAGCGATCTTGTTGGTGGCCAGGGCAAGAGACTCAGTTAGGAGGGATTGGTTAAGTCAGGAGGCGTGTTGTGTTTTGAAATTTTCGGGGACTTATCAATAATTAATGATTTTCTTGGTGGCCAGAGGGTACAAGCGGTAAAGAATCGAAAGTATCTTTTGAATTAATATCAATATCGCAGCTTGAAATGCTTTTTACTTGTGTTTCACTTGGGGACTGGGGATTCAAGTTTTACGAAGCTTTTTGGAAGTGCGCGGAAAACCAAATTGGAAAACCAAATTGCCTCAACTTGGCCGGTACAGTTATTTTACTATCGTTAGAGAACCAAAACTCCTGTTTGCTCATTTTACAGTACAAAAAAAAAAAAACAACCATTATGGAGTCACATTCGGGCATACAAAATACTAAAACAGAATAACGGATTTAAAGAAAGGAGCCTGTAAATTGGTGAATATTTGAGCATATTACTCAACTCGTGTATTCTTGTTTACCTGACAAAACCAAAGGCCTGCTTGGAAAAAAGATAAAGTACAGAAAGTAAACCACCAGCAAAAGGTCGTGCTCAAGAATACAGTCGTGCTCAAGAACACTCTGTATCGGATTACCATCATGTAGAAGAGGAGGGCCTGGGTAGGGGTGATGGGTTGTTAGCTAAATAAACAATAGCCTTTATTTGGCGCGAAAATATGCACGGATATTTGTCCGCGAACATTATCTGTTCCGAGAAGTGAACAGTTTTCCGAGAGCGAAGCTCGAGGAAAACTGTGAGCTTCGAGGAACAGATAATGTCCAATGACAAATATCCGTGCATATATTTGAAGCCAAATGGAGGCTATTGTGTTTATTATCCTTCAAATATTTTTTCACAAGGCCGCATTTTGGGAGACCTTTTATTAAAAGTTTCAAACGTGAAAGAAATTCTGTGAGCGCTCAAAATATTATTAGTCTGTTCATAGTGTTTAGTTTTATTCATTTTTACAATTTACTTGGGATAAAAGCTAAACGTGCGAACGTAAATCGCAAAGTTCGAAAACTGGGGAATATCACTTGGGGAATATCATCTGATATTCCCCAGTTTTGGATGCGTCACGTGACGTGTTTAGACCAATCGCGCGCGCGAAAAATATTTGATGGATTATAACTGTCAATATTCAGGGCATTTTATAGCTATCAGTTAAACAAATTTTAATCATATCCCAGTTACAACTAGATATGACTTGTTATCTCATTTAATTAAACCTTCTTACCTTGAGTGAGTTTCTTTACAAAAATCTAACAGTGGATTGTGAATTTGAAATATTGACATTCAAAGTGGATTAATTAAATTAAGTCTGATTCCGGATTTGTAAGATTCATAATCCAAGCAATTCCTTTTGAAAAGATTCCAAAACGTGCAAAACCCTAGCGGGCTTCCCAATTCATTTAGTGTGTAGGGTATCCTAGCCAAAACTGTTTCAGCATATACAAAAACGTTTATAAAAATCGCACGATGAAGCAGTTTTTTTAGCTTGAAGCAATGTGTGCGATGATTTACTATATTTTACAGTTATAGTTGAATATGGAATGATATTAGACAATTGTGTTCGGCGCAAACAGAGTTTACGATAAATAATCAACCAACAAGGTCTGGAGAGTTTACGGCTCTATAAATTGTATTGCTTCAAAAGTACCTTAACTAAAAAATAGGCACTCCCGGTGATGCGCGTTATAATTATTAAATAAATGGAGAAGTCAAGTATTATAAACCAATAAGAACTTTTAAATTTCTTGTGTGTTGGCTGGTGCACTGCAAGGAATGAAGTAACACACTTCGCCACTCCTGAAATAAAACTCTGGTATCAGATTACCAGATTCTAAGTTTTGAGCATACCGTAATGATACTCTAGACGAAAAGCGAAAAAAACATCGAGACGAAGAAAAAATATTGCATCAAAAAGTGAATAACCTTCAAGCCAATGCTGAAAAAAACCAACATGACAGAAACATCATACTTGAACTTCAACGTGTCAGATCACGTCTTAAAAAAATCACTTTAACAAAAACCAAAGGCGCAATGCTAAGAAGCAAAGTGAGATGGCACGAAGAAGGGGAACGCAACACAAAATATTTTTACAACTTAGAAAAACGCCACCATGCCTTAAAAACAGTATCAAAACTCAAAGTGGGCGAAAACTCCTACATAGAAGATCAATTTGAAACATTAGAAGAAGAAAAAAACTTCTATGAGTTACTATACCGCTCAAACAATATCAACTGTAAGAAATTCAAGAATTCGCCTTTCTTTAATCCAGAAAACGTAACCGCACTCAGCGAAGAAGAAAAGGAAACCTGCAAAGGATTGGTAAACAAAGAAGAATGTACAAACGCGCTTAAAGACTTTAGCAACAACAAAACCCCAGGCACCGATGGTCTGCCGGCGGAATTTTACCGTTTTTTCTGGCCCGACATCTGCCGTGACCTGCAAGCCAGTTACAACTACGCTTTTCAACATGGCACGCTTTCTATAAGCCAAAAGCGTGGAATAATTTCGCTTATACCGAAAAAAAAAACAAGGATAAAACGATCCTGGAAAACCTAAGGCCCATCTCACTTCTAAATGTTGACTACAAAATTCTCACTAAAGTAATAGCCAAAAGAATAGAAAAAGTTTTGCCAACATTAATAAACCCAGAACAGGTTATGTTAAAGGACGCTACATTGGCGAAAACGTCAGATTGATTTACGACTTATTACAATACACAGATAAGCTAAATAAAAAAGGCATCGCTAATTTTTTGGACTTTAAAAAAGCGTTCGACTCAATTGAATGGAACTACCTTCTAGAAACACTAGGGCTCTTTAATTTCGGCCTTGATATCCAAAATTGGATAAAAATTTTCTATAATAATGTCACAAGCTGCGTTTTAAACAACGGCCACGCCTCTACCTTTTTCTCCCTACAGCGAGGAGTCAGACAAGGTTGTCCATTCTCTGGCGTCCTCTTTGTTCTCGGCATAGAACTTCTCTCTCGATCCATAAGAAGTGATCCCACTATCAAAGGTATTCAAGTCAACAAACATGAGCTAAAAATAAGCCAATATGCCGACGACACAACGGTGTTTTTTCGTGACCTTGACTCCGTCACAAGCCTATTGAAGTTGTTGAATGAATTCAACGAGTGTTCTGGCCTAGAAATTAACAACACCAAAACCGAAGCAATGTGGTTAGGCGAATGGAAAGATAAAACAGATGAACCTTTCGGTTTTAAGTGGCCAAAAGAACCAATCATTGCTCTCGGTGTTTCTTTTTCTTACAATCATGCAAACGCCGACAGTCTCAACTCCGGCGAAAAAATACTTAGCCTTGAAAAAACACTTAACACTTGGAAACGGAGAAACTTGACTCTCTATGGAAAAATCAACATAGTCAAAACACTTGGGATATCCAAATTGATTTATTCAGCCTCCGTGCTGCCAGTTCCAGTTCACTATATCCAAGAAATCAATAAATTAATATTTGACTTCATATGGGCGGGAAAGCCCCCTAAAATCAAAAGAAATACCCTGATTGGAAACAAAAAAAACGGCGGTTTAAAAATGTGCGATTTTAACATCATGGAAAAAGCTCTCAAAATAGCTTGGGTCTACAGAATACAAGACGATTCACAAGCTTCCTGGAAGATAATCCCCAACCAGCTCCTGCACAACCACGGAGGCCTCGCCTTTTTTAACAAAATGCAACTTTCCAAGAAATATACTTGACCAAGAGAAGAAGCTTCCATCCTTTTATAAAAAAAATGTTAGAGTATTGGTGTGAGTTCAAAACCTCAACAGGAATCGCCTGTAAAACGCTTCCAAAAAACGAGCTATTATGGAACAACAGAAAAATTCTTGTAGAAAACAAACCTGTTTTTTACCACAGTTGGTATCACGCCGGTATTACCAAGATAAGCGACTTATTAAACTCAAACAGCGACTTTCTAAAACTGCACGAGTTTGCATTAAAATTCAAGCTGAATGTTCCTTTTACTAAATACTATGGTCTGGTTAATGCAATCCCAGAAGAATGGAAAGCAAATTTTAAAAACCCAGCTCCAAGTGTCGAACAGAATAATACCCCTGTCAACACTCTAAAAACCAGTTCTATTTACACCGCCCTTTTAAAAACCATCTTCATTTCCCCCACCGCTGAATCCAAAATTCTTCGTCATGGTTTCACAAAAAACATCGTCCAAAAAGTCTATCGCATTCCATTTCCGGTCACAAATGAAGTAAAAATCATAATGTTTCAGTACAAAGTGATCCACAATGTGCTTCCAACCCGCGTCAAACTTTATCGAGACGGCCTCTCAGAAAACCCCATATGCAACTTATGCAACGTCGAACAACAAACTCTGCATCACCTACTCATAGAATACACTCTTACAGTCGATTATTGGACCTTGTTTCAAAACTGGTGGTACCAAAAAACGAATGAAACAATAAAGTTATCCGAAACCAATGTACTTTATGGCTGGCATGATAGAACAAAGCATTGGCAAGCACTCAATTATTGTCTACTTTTAGCTAAATATTGTATTTTTTGCACAAGCCTTCGCGGAGATGTTTTAGACTTTCAATGCTTTTTACTGTTACTTAACGGAAAACTTGAAATTCTTAAAGAGATCGCGACTGCGAAAAAAGCACTACCAAAATTTTTTCGCACTTGGGCTCCTGTACTTTAATTATCTTTAATCACTCTAATTACTTTATTTGCGTAATCTATACAAGTTGAAAATATGTAAACTGTAACTATATAATTGTAATAATCATAAACTGTACTTATATAATTTGTAATCTGTAACTAGTGTCTGTGTTTGAAATAAAAAAAATCTTCATTTAAAAAAAAAAAAATACCGTAATGATTTAATCAGATTTATAGCACCTGGGCGTTTATTGCATTTTTGTTATCCAGCCTAGCTGTGTTATAATTATTATCATTTTTTTAGCACCGTTTGGTTGGCTATGGTGGTTATGTTATGTTACTTATGGTAGATAAAATAAGCACGTGACGATAGTAAACATTTTTAAGTTAAAGTAGAAATTTAATGTTTGTATAGCTTAGATTTTCCTGAGATTAAATAAGATTTGGGGATTTATTATTTAATATAGCTCACAATAGTTTACACCTTCCCAATGTTGGCATTCTGTTACAGCTGGCCTCATGATGTGACTGAAAGAATGTCAACTGTCAACCAGTAAAGCAATTATAAGTAAACAGAGTTTACCGAATACGTCAAAATGCTTTCCCATGGCAACGTCAAAAGAGGCCAAATATACCCTACTTATGGCCATGAAATAAAATATTTGTCTATTTCTTCTATCCCTGTATAAGATAATTAAGTTGCATCGGTTCTTGGAGAATTGCCAATGATAGTCACGTCAACCTCCCTCTAGGGTTGTTTGAAGGTCACGCAAAGAAGTCATAAAGACAAATATCCATGAATTTTGGAGTCGGAGGAACTTCAATTTGCTCATTGGCAAAACTGAAAAACTGTTTGTAGCTGCGATAGAATGCTTAAGCAGGAGCCCATTATCCGGAGCAAGCAACTTACTTTCTGCGTCTGTGAAACTGCGCTTTCACAAGTAAAGTTATTTTTCGATACATTTTTTTCCCGCGAATTGGTTTCGGATAACCAATCATAAGCGATTTCTTAATAGGCTGTTGGTACGTAACTGCAGCACCTCGGGAGGCTAACATGGCGGACACATGTTGAGTAGTAAAACTACTCAACTATACTGCACACTAAAATGAATTTAAGCGATTTATTATCCAACTGCTCTATTTTATTCGCTCGCATTGTTTATTTCAGTGAGTGTAATCTCGTACGCGTGATTTAAGATTCGTAAACAATTCTTTACGCCGGCTTCGTTGCGTGTTACCTGTGCCTGGGTGAGTGAGTTCAGACTTTTTCTTCCGCACATTTGCTTACCAGAAACGAAGAAAATTCTCTGAGCTATTAAGCAACGTGTACGATAAAACAGAATAGTTAATCATTCAACCAAAACAAGGCGGCTCAAACTACATTGTTCGCTTGTTAGATAGCGAGCACCACTTAATCTAAATCACAAACTGCCACAACTCACATAAAAAAAAAAAAAAAAAAAACTGATTTAAAATAACTTGCATAACCGGTTCCCAATGAATTTGCCAGGTTTGTTTTACGGCAGTGTTTTTCTTTGTTCTGGCGAGAACTCATTTTCTTTAGCCGCGTGTTGACTTTTTTTCGCGCTGTATTTTTTTTTTTTTTGCCTTGAGTTGATTGTGTTGCCGTGACTGTTTTGAAGTAAATCAAAACAAATCTCCTTGCATTCATCGAGGTCTTTTTTTACACTGATTTACTCTAGGAGGTTTATTAGTGTACAGTAAAAGTTGTAAAAAGTTTTTATACTAAAATTTGAAATGTGTGCCTCCGTAAATACGTGGGGAACCCAATAAAGTGCAGGGACATCAAAACACAGTAAATTCAAGCAAAAAATTTATAAATGGGAGCTCCGCTTTTAGGCCTGCCTAAATCTATATATTACGCCGGGTTAATGCTGGAAAACAAGTACAATGGATCAAGATGTACTTATGTATTAAAATCAGAGGATTACCCTTTCCTATATGTTTGGTAGAGTGGTACCTGCGTTGGTCTCTATATCGCAAAATGTTCCCATGTAATATAGGAAAACTAATGCTTTTGGCGCGATTTCCTTTCTTTTGTTAATCCAGATAAAATTTCTAGCTAGAAGAAACACGAAGCTAATTTGCCGACAGTTTTTGGAGGGATCCTGCTTCAGACCAAGTCAGCTCTACGTTTTTTCTAAATCGCCAAAGTTATTAACTGAATGGTGTTCACTATTTCTTTTTTTTTTAAGATGTCAGGAGGACTTTCATAACGCTTCCCAACGGTACATACAAAAACGACCTAACGGCTGCCGTTGCTAACTTCAGAAGTGCTCAAAACAAAAGAAATGGCGATTTGTTTGAAGGTGAAAACGGCTTCGTCCTCAGCGCATGCGTAAGAAGTGAAGTATAAAAGCCTGTTAAAAACACCACAGCAAAAAAATAACAAGATACCAATGTAAATACAGACTCGATTTCCAGTCCTTTTCCGAGTTGGTTGTCATCCTTTGACCAATGTGTGCAAGTATGTCACTCGTTGGATGTCGTTTGATAAAATACGCGCAAAAGAAGCAGTAAATAAAAGATATTCATAACATAGAATTATGGGATACCCTTTGCAGTGATAATATTCCTGAGTTATTTCCAGTACTTAAAAAAAGAGCACGGCTATTAGCCCGCAGGACCTATCCGCGCTAAAAACAAACATGATTTAAGGGCCGTTTACACGAGCGAAAAAAAAAAATGAAACGGTTCCGGTAAAAATTGTAACGGCTCGGATGAATTTTTACGTGTAATCGATACTTGGCCCGTTCCAGTTTTACCCGTTGCGCAAAAAAGGGTCCATAGGCGCCTATGGTCCTCTTTCGGAACGGAACGGATAAAAATCGGTTCGGTACCCACCTTTTTCTTTTTCCAACGTGTAAACGCTCGCCTCGTTTCGGAACCGTTCTGCTTCATTCTTTCCGTCCAAGCGCATGAGGACTTGTGTCAGGAGTTTTCGTATCGCTCGCTTTATCGGTTTCGGTCTCGAAAAAGGAACGTGTAAACGCTCTTTACCCGTTCCTCGATTCTCTGAGGACCGTCCCCTCATTTATCTGTTCCATTACAAATCTTGCGCGTGCAAACGGTCAAGTTTATCGGAACCGTTCCAGCTTTTTCGCTCGTATAAACGCCCCCTTAAAAGCTGTTTGGCTACATCGGATCTGTGACTTTTAAAACTACCCAGCCGTAATTAGTATACAACCTCTCAAGCAGTGCACCCCAGAATGGACAAAACACAGCTGAGATAATCAAACACTGAAAAGCACAGAAATCAGTTTAATGGTCGAGAGAAAACGCTTGAGTGAAAAAATAGTACACGGAGAGAATAGAAATGAGTACTACTAGTTAACAGCATTTGTTTTCAGTATTAGTTTATTACACCACAACCATAAATTACACAAACAAAAACACTCAAGAAGAAAACTTGCAGTAAAGCAGTTAAGCAAAAGAAAAAGTTAATTATACCTGAACAATATCATTTCGGTCAGTTACTTATATTTGTTTGTTTGTTTGTTTGTTTGTTGCAAGCTTGATCATTTTCCAAAGGGTTATGATATGTAATCACTGCCAGCGAACATAGAATATATGACTCGCTCAACTCTACTGTTTAATCTTCATGCGCCTTGCAAAGACACCGTAATTCTTTTCGATTCCGATGCGGTATTTAAGATAGTTTAAGATTCATTAGTATTTGGTCATAATGTAGCTAATTTAATTTCCTAAGATAAGCACGAAATTGGGAAAGATAGAAAACCAGACGCAGGGTTACGCAAGGTGGAGCAAGATTAGAAAAAGAAATGGTGTACGGGTGTCATGCTTCGTGTATACTGTATTTGAATAAAGTATTATTATTTTTCCTGAGAACCTTTACAAGGCTTCTACAAGAACTGCTTCGCGTTGTGAAAATTATCGGTTTACACTGGCTCTCAGTGATTCATATTTGATGCCTCAACGTTGCCAATTTCGGGTTAAAATTCTACAACAAACCGAAGCGTCTTGTCCTCAAGGTGAAATAAAAAGAGTAAAGTTTGACATGTTGAAAGTCACCTTATGTGTTAGTTTAATTTTGTGATCTCTCTTTCCACACTCATCTTCAAATCAAATTAGACAAAACAACCCCCCCCCCCCCCCCTCCCCCTCATCCCGTCTATAAATAATGACCGGCCTGGTCTGTTACAAAGGAAATAAGATTGTCCTCCTTCGTTTGCAAGGTTTACTAAGGTTTTCCTAGCTATCCTTTAATCAATATTGACAAGTTGTTAATTGGTTTTATGTCTTCTTCTGCGGTTCAATTCATCTTGAAGTCAGTATTTGAAGGAGTTAACTCTTCCTGACGGAGAGCAAGTGGTTACGCGTGCTATAAATAGTGTCTCCGTGAAAGCGAGTTTGAGTGGTTTTATTGCCACGATTCTCCAGTTTTCTTTTTTGTCTCGACGCTAATATGTTATTAGGATGAGGCTCCCATTGATCTTCAATAACGCAACTGATACACCCACAAATGACTAAGGACAAAAAATCTTCATTCGCGTGCAGATAAATTTATTTAATTTTTCGGAAAAGAAAATAACAACCTTAAAATCTAAACTTCATTTCACTATTTCATATATAAACATGCTATAATTAGTATATACATTTCGTATTGTTTATTAAGCAATTGATTACTTTATTAATTAATCCCTTCTTTCATTGACATATTTTTTTTGTCTTTTTATACAATTTTATTTTAACTATGTACTTATTTGTTAATTAACTTTCCCGGCGTTTTTGTTTTTTCTCCCTGGTTAATATTTCTGTTTTTATTTTCTTGTTATTCAGCCTCCAGTGGTGGTTTTGGTTCCTCTTCCAATGCGTTCATATTTTCACTCCGCAACAAAGAAAGTCTTGGACCATTTAAGAGCAAGGTGAACAAGCCTTCACATGCAATTTACAGGGGCTCTAGTTATGGTCCAACATTTGGTGGAGGGCATGACATCTACATTTCTAACAACGCGAATAGCAACACCAATTCATACACATACCTCGGTTACAACAACTTCTACTCTGTACCAAGCGGAGTACAAAGCAAGTACACAATCTTGGCTGGGACTCATAGCTTCACACCTGATGAGGTGGAGGTATTTTATCTTGGCTGAGTCACAGGAAGTGGAGGCTAAAAGCAATCTCTAAACCGTTCACACATATTTTATTTCAGTGCCTATAGTATCAGTGTTGTAGTATATAGACTCTTTAAAGATGTTTTTTGTCGGTGTCGCAAAAATAGCTGTTTTCAGCAAGGAGCTCCGTTTTTAATTAAAAAGAATGTCTCAGTAAAAATGAAAAGATAAAATAAAATATGCACGTGTACTATCTTTTTAGTATTCAATATACATTTCTATTATTATTTTGTATAACTAGAATAATTATATCCATACTAAGTGTGACTGTGTTTTTACAAATAATGTTCTTAGTCGATGAGTCTAAGAAATATATGAAAATGTTTTGTTTTTATTGAGAAGTTTAGATCTTTCCCAGTGTACTAATTTCAGGGCTTGATTAAATGTTTTGTTTCTGTTGTAAAGATTAGATATTTGCCAATGTATTAAAACCCTTATTTCAGGGATTCAATCTTTAAAAGTGTAAAGCATACCCAGTTGTAGGATCGACGTGACATGTAGAGTGACATTTACTGATTTTATTGCGAAGACTGTATATTTAACCTGAAGGGAAATCCTTATCTTAGGAGTTCTCATGTTTTCATCGTAATTATTGAATTGTTACAAGTGTGTTGAGACCCTAATTTTAGTTATCTTTCGTTTCATTGAAATCATCGTAAATCGATCTTAGCATGGTGTACTAATCAATTAACAGACAGCCAAACAGGGAAGGGAGGGTTCGGGATGATGTGCATTGGTGTCTGTTCGTGGAAAAAAAAAAAGCAAAACAAGAAAAAATCTTAAATAATGGATAAAGCAGTGGTTAACATAGGCTCTCAAACTGTGTCCCATAGACGGTCTTTGTTTACGTTTATCTTCCTTTTTCGAGCTAAACTATTTGTCCTTATAATGTTCCATTTTCCTGAGCTCTTTCCGTTCGTCCTTTTCGTTAGTTCTTCTGAAATAGTGCTCAGTAACGCCCTGTTTTTTTGGTTGTTGTTGCTGTTGTTGTTCTCGCGAATGATTATTCCAACCAAGGTGCGCTCGTAGAAAGTGGTTAGAGATTGACGTCTCTTGGAAAATCCAATTTTCCGCGTATAAACTATTGTGATAAAAGCGAACACGAATAAAAAAGAAACGGATAGATCTTACTAAAAATACTATTTACACGGTGGAAATTAACAACTGCCTTTAACAATGCTTCAACAAATATGGATAATAGTTTAGTGAGCTCGCTATAAGAGAAAAAAATCGGCATAGATTGAAATTGAATACCAGCTCAGAGAGCATGTCATTCTCTCAGGTTTATAGTGACAAACCTGATTGAGAGTTCATAGCGGAGCTCTCCAGCGGCCCGAACGGCCGCAGAGCGGAGCCCCATAACACACATAGATGATGAGGGTTCTGACGCAAAAAAAATAAAGATACAAAACAAAGCTGAATTAAAAAGAAACTCGGCTCCCATGCTCGCCTCGTTTCTTGTTAATTCAGCTTTGTTTTGTATCTTTATTTTTTTTCCGTCAGAACCCTCATCATCTATGTGTGTGGTGGTATTTGAGTGAAAATAGCAAGCAAGAAAGGAAGTAACAAAGAGCGGATGGGTCACAAAAATAATTATTTTCTTTGAAGAAATGTATGCACTGCCAATATACAAAGTGCGCCAGAATTATTTTCCATTTGAACAATTATCTGCAGTTGTATATAGGCGAGATGGCAGCCGCAAGATTTTCGTCTAATGTTTTGCAAACATTTTACAGTCCAATAACTAGAGAGGAAAATAGAAATCTTCCTCAACCATTACAACCTGAACGTGTTCTTACACGCGACGGGTTTAAAATAAGTCAGACTAATTTCCAAGAATGGCTTCGTGTATGGATAATGAACGTATCTCAAACAAATCCAAACAACAAAGATATTTATATGTTTAAAAATGCAAACAAAGAAAAGTATACTAATTTGATTAAACAGGAAATTCAAAAGTTGGGAAGTGTAAAGGTGAGCTTTGGGCTAAAAGTAAATTTTGAAATAGAAAGAAACGGAGAAACGCAAGAAATGTCGCACTATTTTAAAGAGGACCAGCCGCACGTTTTTACCAGGAATGACAAAGAACAGATAGAACAAAAATATGATGAATTTATGGAAAGAATAAAGGGGGAAATAGAAAACTGGTCATTGCAAGGATCAGGATGGGAAATTGAAAGTATAGAGTTAGCATACGTGAATATCGCAAAATATCAGCCACTGCGCGGAGGAACCTATTTGCCACTTCCAGCCAAACTGGCAAAAAAGAAGGCAATAATTAACGTGAAAAACAAAGACAACCAGTGCCTGAAGTGGGCCCTAAGAGCAGCTTTATTTCCACCAAAAGATGGGAAGGACCCGCAAAGACCAAGCAAATATTCCAAAAATGATGGTATAAATTACGCGGGTATAGATTTTCCAACACCGGTAAAACAAATCGACAAGCTTGAAAAACAAAACGGAAAACTCGCAATAAACGTGTTCGGCTGGGAAAACGACACCGTGATTGTGCACAGGATAAGCAGAAAAGAACCGAACGTACCGAGAATAAACCTGATGTTGATTGAGTCAGGAGAAATTCAGCACTATTGTTACGTAAAAAGAGAAAGCGCTTTGCTGTTCGATCAAAGCAAAAATAGAAATGCAAAACACTACTGCATGTTGTGCTTAACAGGTTTCTCAAGAGCGGACTTGCTTGTGGACCATAAAAAGCACTGCAATGGAGTGAACGGTAGGCCAACAAGGATTGACATGCCAAAAGAGGGGGAAAACATCCTCGCTTTTAAAAATTATCAGAAACAGATGAAAGCGCCCTACGTGATATACGCGGACTTTGAGGCACTGGTAAAAAAGATACAAGGCCGTGAGCGAGACCCTGAAAAAGGCAAAAACAAAAGTTACACAGAAAAGACGGAAAGGCATGAGGCGTGCGGATACTCATTCGTTGTAGTAAGAAGTGACGGGAAAGTTACAGGACCATTTGTATACAGGGGTGAAAACGCGGTAAGGTCTTTCCTGAAAAGACTGGTAATAGTAAAAGACAAAATAAGAGAAAACCTCGCGCAGGTGAAACCCATAGCAATGACGAACAAAGATTGGTATGAATTCAAAAACGCACACAGCTGCCACATCTGCGAAAAAAAGCTGGTAAAAGAAAACTTTTGGGATTCATTGCCGGTCTACGCAACAGGGCACATATCAAAAAAAGAGAAATACCAGGGGCAGTATCACAAAAGATGTTTCTATGAAGAGCAAAATTACCAAAGTGAATTTTTTGAAACGCTGTGCCAAAATGCATCAAAAGACGATGATTTTGAAATAATAAAGCTGAAAAAACCGGAAACCCCAGCCGCGCGCCACACAGCAAAAGAACAAACCAACTGCTACAAATGCAAAAAGTCACTTCTCCAAAAGAACTACAGAGACGCGGTAAAAGACCATTGCCATCTGACGGGTAAATACCGAGGGGCAGCGCACAGCGAATGCAACCTAAAACTAAAAATACCCCCCAAAACGCACCAGGTACCAGTTGTATTTCACAACCTGAGGGGGTACGACGCGCACCATTTAATGCAAGCGATGGCAAATTTGCAAAAAGAGGTGAAATGTGTCGCAAACAACATGGAGAAGTACATAACCATTTCGGTTGATGGTTTGCGATTTATAGACAGCTTGAACTTTATGCAAGGAAGCTTGGACTCGTTGGTAGAAGTAATAGTAAAGGGGGTAGAAGAAGCCACATCAGAATTAAAAGACAGAGAGCTGCAGTACAAAAAGAAAATTAAGGAGGAACTCAAAATCACATCAACATTATCAAATGGTAGTGATCTGCTTTACAAAAAGGGAATTTACCCATACGAGTACATGGATTCATTTGAAAAATTCAGCGAAACAAGTCTACCCAAAAAAGAAGACTTCTACAGCAAACTCAACGATGATCACATAACAGAATATGAGTACGCTCACGCGAAGAAAGTATGGAAGACTTTTGATTGTAAAACATTGGGGGATTACCATGACCTTTACGTGAAAACGGATGTAGCACTGTTGGCAGATGTATTTGAAAATTTCCGTAAATTGTGTTTGCAGCAGTACGGTCTTGACCCTGCGCACTATTTCACATCACCAGGCCTCTCATGGGACGCACTCTTGAAAAAGACGGGTGTCGAGCTTGAGTTGTTAACAGACTATGAAATGCATATGTTCGTGGAACGAGGAATTCGCGGAGGAATCTCGATGGTAAGCAAAAGACACGCAAAGGCAAACAATCCTTTGGTATCAGACTATGACGAAAGCAAACCGAACAGCTACATAATGTATCTGGACGCAAACAATCTGTACGGCTGGGCAATGAGCAAGCCCCTTCCCAAAAGCGGATTTAAATGGAAAAGGGTGATGCCAACTGAGGAAGAAATTTTGAACAAAAAAGAAAACGACAAAAAAGGTTGGATATTAGAAGTTGATCTTGAATACCCGCCAGAGCTGCATAAGGAGCACAACAGCTACCCGCTGGCGCCGGAGAAAAAGGCTGCAGAAAGTGAAAAAATGTCAGACTACCAAAACAAACTGATAAAAGATCTAAAACTGAAATTACCCAACAGCAAAAAACTTCTGCTCACGTTAGAGGACAAAAACGATTACGTAGTACACTATGAAAATCTAAAATTTTATCTAAATCAGGGGATGAAACTGAAGCGTGTAAAAAGGGCGCTAGAGTTCGATCAAGAATGCTGGATGGAGCCATACATCAGAATGAACACTGAATTCAGAAAGCTGGCGAAAAATGACTTTGAAAAGAACTTTTACAAACTGATGAATAATTCAGTTTTCGGTAAAACCATGGAAAACCTGCGAAACCGAGTAGACATAAGAATAGTTCGCAGCAATGAAAGAGACAAAATAAGGAAATTGGTTGCAAGCCCACTGTACGCAAGACATGTAATATTTACAAACAACTTGGTGGGGATTGACATGCATAAAAGCCGCTTGTTACTTAACAAACCAGTTTACACAGGAATGACAATCTTAGATAAAAGCAAAATCTTGATGTACGACTTCTTTTACAACCACCTGAAAAAGCAGTACGGTGAAAAATGCGAACTGCTGTACACAGACACGGACAGCCTGCTGCTGAAGATAGAAACAGAGGACGTCTACAAAGACATAAAAGCTAACGAAAGCTTCTATGATACATCAGACTACCCGAAGGAGCATCCGCTCCACTCAACCGTGAACAAAAAGGTACTGGGAAAAATGAAAGATGAGTGCGCGGGGACCCCAATATCGGAGTATGTGGGCCTGAGGTCAAAAATGTACTCAGTCATGAAGGTAGATGAAAGCAAAAAGGGAATAGACAAAATAAAGAAAGACTTCCCTGAGGTGGAAATAAAAGAGTGCACCTGCGATGGAATAAAAGTGCAGGCAATAATAGCAAAAGACGCGGAGTTGTTCAAAAAAATAAAAAAGAAACATTCGAAAGCAATAGTGTCGCAATGCTGTAAAATGATAAAAGCTGATGAAATAAACGTAAAAAAAGCAAAAGGGGTGAAAAAAAATGTCGTAAAGAAGCAGATAAAACACGAACAGTACAAGCAGGTGCTATTCAAAAATGAGCAGATGTGGCACGGAATGAAAATGCTGCGAAGCGATGGACACGAAATTTACGGCATACATGTAAATAAAATTTCACTGTCCCCATTTGATACAAAACGCTGGATATCTGAAGATGGGGTAAACACAAGGGCATACGGATACAATAACCAGATAGAAGAAATGGAATCTCTATTCAGTAATATAGAAATGGATTATATTGAATTAACAAATACAGAAATGAAAGAAATAGAAGAAGCTTTAAAGTCGCTCGGGTGGTAATTGTGTGTTTGGAGGCACAACAAGCAGTTCTTCACGCACGAAGCCACGCTTGGGCCCGTCATGCAAATAGTAGAGAACGGGCTGATTCGGTTTGGTAAAAGAACGTTCAATGTTGTAAACTTTCAAAGACCAGATTGGATCAGTGGCTCTTTTAACACCACCTTCAAGCTCGCCAGGTTGGTACAAATACCTAACATTCACACGAGAGGGGAGCTTTTTTTCGCTTTCTCCAACAGGCCTCAAATAAGGTGTCGATGGCTTTGCATAAACATTTTTTTCTTTGATGGCAACTACAGGTTTCTTGCCGATAAGGCTTGTGACTTCATTGTTCAGAGCGGCTATAACTTCAGGAAGTCTTTTTACCCACTCCGTAGACCTCTGGCCCTCAGGTTTTCGCATTTCAACTGCGTACTGGTGCCCAAACAAGCGCTCAGCCAGGGTGCGGTTAAAACGTTCAACAATGGCCTGATCACGGTGAATGTCAACTCGCCCACGCCGAATATATGTTTTGTGATTTTCCATTTCTTTTGTAACAGCGCCCATAAATTCGCGCCCAGGGTCAACCTGCAGAAGTTCAGGCCATTTCAGAGGTGAGCGTTTGTAAATTCTCTTAAAAGCCAGTGCAACTTCATCAGAGTTTTTCGATGTCAAGGGTTCAGCTTCTTTGTAGCGGCTAGCCACGTCGACAACGGTGAGTGCATATTTAAAAACTTTACGTCCGCGGGGTAGTTTGTCATGTGGCAAAAAAAGAAGATCCGCCTGGTGCACTTTGTTGGGTATAGGTACATCGAATTTCGGCCGAGGAATGCGCTTCGGTGCTGGGAGGAATATCTGCCAGAGTGCTTGCTTGAACAGCCACTTTTTTGCGGTTTCTTCTGATATCAACTTTGTTGATGAGCTGGCAGCTTCAGATAATTTTTTGATTGCGGCAAAACCTTTCCAGTAGCCCCCAGGGCTATAGTATATCTTTGCGAGTTTGGCATCCATCAAAGTTTATAATATATAAGTAAGGAATTAAAAAAGTTTAAAGGAAACGAAAGGCAGCGTAGCCCAGAGCAAGAGCCCCGGCACCCACGAACATGAGTTCACCATTTTTCTGCTGCTGGCTTGGTTGATAGAAATCTGAGAACTTGGGTTCTTTAGGGAGTATCATTTGTTTATCAGGGTGCGCCTGGTTATACAGTTTGAAGGCGTAGTCAGTGTTAGTAAAGTTCTGTTTGGCCTGCTCTTTTATTTGCGTGTTAGTCGCAATCCAGTCGAGAAGTTTGGTGCGGTCACGGGAGTATTTGGCATAAGCTGCTTGATACGCCTCGAGAGCTTTGTCATGTCGTACTTTTTCATCAAGTGCAGCGTCACCTCCGCCAAGTGCCTTTGCAAGATAATTGCCGCCAATAAAAGCAGCAGCATTCAATATAGCCCCACCAGCCATAATCGCTATACTTGCCATTGTGATATATTAAAAGAGCAGAGTTTTTTCAAATCAAAATCCTGGGTAGCAACTCAGTTGCTGATGCCCCACTTACATGCTGGTGGGAAGGATTTTTTGGTCCTCGAGGTACTGTTTGAGCGCAATGCTACCTGCCATGACGGCGGTGAACTTCACATAGTTCATAGCACTGCCGCTGGGGTCAGAAGTAAAATTCTCTTTCACAACCTTTTTTGCGACCCAGCCGATGCCGGCGGCCAAACCGGTTATAGTAGCAGCATCAATGATGGTTTTAACAAGCTTGTTGTCTGACATTATTTATCAACTTTGTTGATACGTATATAAAACATACAAAAAGTTTAAATAAAAATTAATCTGTCTCTTCTGCGTCCGTGTCCTCTTCTGCTTCCGTGTCATCTGCTTCATTTTTCTCTACCAATTCAACAAAATTCGAAGGGTCTTTTGCCAACCAAATCAATTCATTAGATATCTTGTAAGTAGCATACAACCAATAACTAGAAAAGATGACGCCGATAAGAAAATTGACAACAAATGTTTGCGTTGGAACTTTCACCATAATTATATAGAAACATACAAAGTTTAAATAAAAATTAATTTGTCTCTTCTGAGTCCGGGTCAAATATTGTGGCCTTCATAAGATCGCGGACTGTAAGAAAAATCTTCACATTGAAGTCGTACCATAACAGTCCGATCCCAAAAATGGCTGCGGTTGAGATAAGAACTTGTGGAATATCAACTTTCTTCATGATATATTGTATCAACAAAGTTGATGAGGTATAATATTAATTCGTAAATATTTAATCCATATGACTTAAAACTCTGGTCTGTGTCGGGCGAGCAGGTTGTAGCTCAGGTGTATTTTTTTTGCTGAATGCGGCCTTGAGCTCTTCACGTTTGTAATAAATACCGATCAGTGAAACGACTATGCCGACAACACCAATCCATTGTGTGGTGCTGAGACTGCTATTTTTTTCTTCGGTACTTTTTAGGGTTTCATCTGCAATAGTCGGTGTTGGCTCAGAAACCGGGGGATCAGCAACTGAGTTGCTACCCTTTGCCTTGTTGTTTGCGATTATGACAGCAGCCTCAGCTGCGGCTTTTTTCTGTTGTTCACGGGCTAGCCGCGTTCTTTCAGCAACCGCTTTGCCAGCAGCCACACGCTTGGGATTTTTTACGCGAGGGGCTGTAGTTGGAGTTGGAGTTGTTGCTTGCTGTGTTATATCGACCTGTTGTTGCGGGGTTTCGACCTGCTCGGATTGTTCGGTTGACATTATATGTTAAGCAAATAAAAAATTATTAAGCAATTATTCAGAATTTGTCTGCAAATGTTCAGTAGTTGGTGAGGAATGCTCAGGAATTTCTTCTAATTTTGCTTTGTCATTTTTCTCCAAATGCGAATTAAAATCAATGTGCTTCGCCGTTATCAAAGCAGCAGAAATAGGAGCAAGAAATTTTCCATATTTCAAAGAGAGACTGCCAACAAAATTTGTCATTTCTTTGTTAATAATGAAGTCTTCTTTTAGTTCTTTTTTCATGGCATCAACGTCATCTATTTCAATAACCATTTGCAGGCCTCTTGTCACAAGCGTAAGCAGGTTGTCAACCATGCTTTCGGTTGTCTTGCTGCCAACGAAGGTTTCATATCTCTTGTAGTACTTTTCAACTTCTTTATCAGTCAAGCGTTTCAACTGCTCATGTGTTAATTGCACTCCAATGGCCTCTTTGGATTTGCCTGTTGATACAAGCACGGCCAGCTGCTCACGAAGGGCAGGAATGTTAGGTCCGGATAGCAACTGTGGCACAAGGCTACTATCAGCTGGGCTGCTTGACGGCTCAGCTTCCAGTAGGTTTATAACATCTGCGAACTCTTGTTCTGCCATGTTTATATACTATATACAACTTTTATTTTTTTAATTCAAAAAAGTTTAAAACTCTGGGGTGTGGGGTTTACCCCACTGATAATCCGTAGGGGTAGCGAAGCGAGAACACAAGATAAGAGAACTTCCGCTCTTTCAGCTTTGAAATCAGATTTTTGTACTCATCGTGGGAGAGTTCGCCGGCGTAATCTTCAAAGATTGCCTTCGTAGTTTTGGCTGAGGGAGTGTAAAATAAAACGATAGCCGCCACGTTTTCACGGAAGGAAGGTGTTATGCTGGTTATCTTCTGGGTCAGCACCCAAACGCTGATTCCGATATGCCGAGCGGAAAAGCCAAGATTCACCAGCTGGCCTGTGCGCCCTTTTACATCTTTGGAGGCTGCGCAGTCATCTAGGATTATGAGCGTGTTGGTGCCCTCAAACAGCCAGCTCACGACCTTCAACCAACTTTCCACCTCGTGCTGCTTGCATATTATCACAAACATTCTTGGATCATTTTCACCAATTCGGTAGTAGGTCTTGTTGTGCGCGAATGTTGGGCAGATAAGCACAATGTAGTCAAACTTGCCGCGGAAAGGGCCATAGATCTGGTCAACCACATATTTAGATTTGCCTGAATTTGTCGGCCCCACAATCAGAGCGTTAAAGGGTATCTTGCTCGGATCCATCTTCAGCAACTCAGTTGCTATATTAATACAGAACAGATTCTAATTGCCTTTTTAATATATTCATCTGCGCGTCGCTGATTACGTAAATGTGGCATCTAACTTTGTCATTGCCAGAGCCGCTTGCATTCCTCTCAAGCTCCAGCTGTACTCCATCCTTTGTGTTTACAAGTCGCGTGCCGCTTCCGTGCATAGAGTGATCAGCCATGGAACGCAGATCGATCATAACCCCGAACTTGTTATCTGCATAAAACTTTGTTGCATTCATGTGCTGTGTTTTGTTTTCAGCTTTGAGAAAGAAGCGTTTGACCTCCTCCCAAATATCAATTCCTTCAAGTCCGTTGTTGTACAGCCTGTTGGGCGAGCCGTTCACTGTGACACTAATTTTCGTCAGGTCAGGGTTAAAGTAATTTTCTGAATGCCTTCCACCAGCAACATAGGGCTCGATAAACAGTAGCAAAATGCCTTTGAGGGACCTTCTCTGCGGGTTAACTCTGAGAGTCAGACTTGTGTCTGTTGCTTTGGCAAAGGTAACCACTTCGTCACGCTGGATGTGGTCATACGCAAATTCTTTTCCATTTGTGTACTCGCTGAGGGCTTCATCTGCCAGTGTTTTGCTTCTTATCATCTCGTACTCCAGCTGGATGTTTTTCAGCTTGTATTCCAGTTTTGTTTTATCGGAGCCTCTGACAACCTGAGAGGCTGGCGCAAGTGTCAGTTCGAACACTAGATCGTTGAATAGAGCCTGCGGATAAAAGGTCCCGTGGTCGTTCAAAATCTGGTGGTCAAGTCGTATCCTGTATTTTGATCCGTAAATCCCGTTCAGTTTGTTTTCCGAATCGACGCCTGTGGTCTGCTTGTCACCCGCGTTTGAGCGAATTTTGTTGAGGCCCATACTCTGGATTCCATCTTGAAACATGTTGTCGCGCTCCTCCTGTGATAGAAAGAGATCCTCGAATATCTTGTAAATGTCATAACCAACTGTGTCCTGCAGTATGGTGCCAGAGTACTTCACAACAAGTTTTTCAACTAGCGCCCGTCCAACATTGTCTACAAGAAAGTTGTTGGCATGGCCTCCGCTCAAATCAATGTTAAAGCGCAGCGCAAGTGAGCCGGGAACAATGACCTCGTTTTCATTCAGCTTGGGAACCGAAACATAAAGCGTTTCCTCTGGTTTGGCTTCTGTGGGGTTGAAAGTTATTCGTTTTACCGCGCGCTCCGCTCTTAGAGCGCCGAGAGTTTTCTCACTGCGTGTTGGCCGAAGGTTTTCCTGTACACCGTCCATTATTACAAAGAATATAAAATATTCAATTAAAAAATTTCAATTGTAAATATAAAATCACGCGATGGCAGAAAGTGTCGATTTTGACAAGGATCTTGACAATAAATCTAAAGATAATGAAGGCGACGGCTATGTTTATGATGATGATGTTGAACAAGAGATAGACACAAGTCAGCCGCTATTTCCGCCTGAAGCAGAATCCACACGCTATGGTGAACAAATTGAATTGCAAGAACTGAGCGGGCTTCCAGAAACATCATTTGATGAAACCCCTTTGTTGACGGGCTTTATTCATGATGATGACAAACCAGCTTATATTGAAAGAGCAAGAGATTTTATTAAAAGGAGGTTTCCAAGAGTTGACTTCGGAAAATTAGGCCCAATCGGTTTCAGCAAAAAGCCTGGCAATGAGACTACAATCGTTTCATTTGGAACAAAAGGTGGTGAGAGTGACATTTTCAGAAAAGATGGGAAAGGTCTTCTCAAAAAATTTAAAGACAAGTTCAAAACATCACTTGGTCCAGAAGCTGAGTCTCTGATTGCTCAAGACAATGATGAAATAAGAGAAAACCGGCAGAGATTAAGAGAAGCTGAAAAAGAACTCAGAGATGCAGAAAAACTCGCCTCTGAAAGAGAAAAAGCCGCCCAAGAAGTGCAAGATCTTAGAATAAGAATTGAGCGAACTCAAGCTCAGATTGATGCGCACACTCAAGAACATGGCACAAACGTTGAAAGTGAATCAGAACTGCGGAGACTGCAGCAACTGAAAAAAAATTATCAAAAGGATTTTGAAAACGCAAAAAAAGAGGTGTCAGCTCTCGAGAAACAGGCTAAAACCAAAGCCAAAGAACAAAACAGGGTCAACCAACTTAGAGCAAGCCTGGCGGCCAAAGAGAGCGAAAGAAACACAATGGAAGCGAGGCTCAACGACACTAGAACGTTAGATGAGCTAAAAGAACAAGAAGCAGAACTGCAGCGCCAAAATGAGGAAGATCAGGCAGTTATCGACGATGAAAACACATCACCTTCTGATAAACAAGCTGCCGAAGGAAGAGTAGCGGAAAGACAAGAGGAGCTTGCTCGTTTGCAAACGCAGATTGATGAAAGAGAAAGAGCGCTTCCACTTCGTGAGAGGGTAAAGGAGATATTCAAAAAATATGGTGTGACCGTTACGGCTATCGTTCTTGCAGCCGGGGTCACAATTGGTGCTGTCATTGGGGCTATTACAAACGCTTTGAGAGCCACCGGTAAAGCGTTGGGAAAAGGTCTAAAAGATATTGGCTCAAAGATTGCATCAGCTCTGCCAGGTCTTATTGGCTCAATTGTGAGCTTTCTTTTCAAAGCCGCCGGTCAAGCTATCGGTTTTCTTGCTGAGCACACCTGGCTGATTATTTTGGCTGTGGTTGCCTTTCTTGTTGAAAAATACATAAAGAAGCGGCGTTAACGCATAAAAGCGTAAATCAAAGCCGCAACACCTACCGCGACAATAGCAATAGCTGCTTTGTTATTTTCGTGTGTTTCAGTGCCACCTACATATTTTACTGGCTCATCAGGCTGAGGTGTTTGTTCTTCAGTCTCGGGCCTATTTTTTTCAGGCTGCGTTGCTTGCTTGTGTATTGGGTTTGAGGGGTGGCTGTTTGGTGGGTTTATCTTTGTCGGCCCTCCTGCCATCAGCTTTAGCCCTGATTTTTTTGTGCTCTTATTTACTTCGTCGTTAACCCCTAGCTTCATGCCTGGTATAGCTTGTTTTAGCTGGTTGTTGTAACCAATAACACTTCCCGTATTTATTACCATCCGCGCAGGCATCAGCCATGCACCTGGACACACAGCAAAGTTAAGCCTTACCTTAGCCTCATCTACAGCAAGTTGGTACCTTTGAACTGACTTTGCCAGATCCGGTTGCCTTATTGAGTCTTCCACTAGCACAAGGAACTCACTTTGCGCTTCCTTTGCGCGCCCTCCTGACCCAAGTATGCTACTTCTAACGTTCACCTGTGAACCCAAAACACAGTAAACGAACGCCTCTATCGACTGGTTTATTCGCGACAAACCCGCCTGCGTTAGACCTTCTGCTACATTTGGACAAAACCAGTCTGCCTGTCCGTAGGCAGCTTCATCCGGCTCGATATAATAAATCAAGTTACCTTTTGAGCCTGATCCACCTTCGTCTGAGAACTTTTTTGACCCCCCGGGGTAAATGTCTCCCTCTTCTTTAGACGGTCCAATGTTTGACACATATATATAAACACTTCCCAGGCCGTGGTTTTCGCCTCTTGTAAAACGAAAATCGCTTGACGGGTCGACTCCGAACTCATTGCATATTCTTTTGTATGAAGCCACGTCGTATTTGTTTTTAATCTGGTCAAAAGTAGGGTCGCCTGGCAAAGCGCTTATGCTTTGTATTCCCCCCATCTGAAACAATATTCGCCTGACAGTAAAATATATATGGAACTTGTAAAAAGCTCGCACATTCTCTGGCATAGCATAGTTGTTATCGAAAATTTCGCGACTTATACCACAGCCCGTTGTCGCACACCAGACAGCAAAATTCAGCTGCTGTGGCCAATATCTCATATTTGGGCCGGCTAGCCATGTTTTTGACTCTTTCCCTGAATGGTGGGTGAGTTTGGTTTTTTGAAATACCTCTCTGAACTTTGTTGTGAAATACTGGTCCGGTGTTACGTAAATATTCAGTTGGTTATTAAATATTTTTTTCAAACTCGGTGCGGCATCGTGAAAGCCAACAGCAGGAATCGGCAAAGAGTCACCTTTTAAACCACTTGGTGTAAGCTGTTGCGGGAACCCTTCTGATGATTGGCTAACACCCAGCGCACTTTTCATTTCCGGGCTCCAATATTTGCTGTCTGAACCTAAAACGTCTATCAAATGGCCTGGCCCTGCTTTGAAATAAATTTCTGAGGTTGCTGTGTGGTATTTGGTGAAATCGGTCTGTGGCTCAAACTTTGATTTATCAGAATTCGGGTATTTTGCATTAAAAGTTTTCCATGCCTTTTGTTCTGCTACTTTGGCAATGCTGTTAGCTTCTGGTGTCTGAATCCATTTTAGAAGCGCAGATGCGCTGCTGTGCTGTGACGGCTGAAGGGCCTTGTCTTTTGCTGTATCAGCTTTTGCTGCACTTTTGGTTCTTTGCTGCCTCGAATAAGCATTCAACCATCCTCCACCACCGGTCCATTCATTATCCATTATTTAAACAAAATATTTTTCTCTAATTATAAAAATGGTTATTCTTACTGTTGTTACAAAAGAAAATCCACATACGGTCTATTTTGAACCCCAGCCTATTCAAAAACCAAGCTATATCCGGCTATTAAGTTGTTCTCTTTACAATTCGTGGTTTAACTTAAAGGAAGAGGGGGCAATTACTTTGTTAGATAATGTCAGTAAGCCTTTCGAAGTTACTTTTTTGCCGGGCCATTATACACTTGATGCGTTGTCGAGTGATATCAAACACAGTTTATCCAAACATAAGGTCCCATTGCTAACAGATATTTATACTACCGTTGGCCAGCTTGTAATCACAAATCCACATCAAAAAAGGATTGTTTTTGATTCCGAATTAGGTAATTTACTTAATTTAAAATCTTTTACATTGGGATTAAAAACGTTCATAAAAAAGCTGAATTCCGAAACGACCTATTACATTCATTGCGACCTACTTGACAAAGAACAGAATCTGTTAAATGGCAAACCGTCTACTGTTTTACAAACTTTTGACATAACAGGAAAACCTTTTGAAAAAGTTTTTTATCAAAGCAGCCCACAACATGTCTTACGCGATGTTTCTGCTGATAAGCATATCTCAAATATGACAATTTCTGTCAGGGACCAAAATAATAATCTATTTGACTTTAACGGCATGCCTCTTCAGTTTCTAATTGAAATTAATTGAACAAGAAAATAATTTTGTAAATATAACCATGGCATCCAACGTATTACCATCTGCACCAGATTATCGAGAAACAGAAACTCAGACAACACTTTATCCAGTTCTACCAAATCAACCAGATAACAATTTTCGTATGCAGAAAGCCAATGAAGTTTTAAAATATTTAAGTGACGAAGTTTCACATTATAGGCTTGTTGCCAAAAAATATAAAAGAACTAAAACCATTATCAACTATGCTAGCTTTTCTTCTGGCGGTATTAGTGGTTTTCTATCCGCAGGTGGAGTAGCAGCTGCTTTTACAGGCATTGGAATTCCTGCGGCAATACCAATTGGCTGTGTTGCCTCTTTATTTGGGCTAACAGCTGCTGGGCTAACCGGTTTTTACAAAAAGCTTGAGCCCAAACTTATCAAACACTGCAAAATCATGACACTGGCTATGTCAAAATGCGATACTGTCAACCGCATACTGTCAAAATCACTTATTGACGGCAAAATCAGCGATTCTGAGTTTCAAAGCATTCTTGATGAAAAAGAGAGCTATCGAATTCAGAAGGAAATTCTTCGGAAAGGCACACTTCCCAAGGAAAAAAATAAACAGAGTAGCCCTGACATCGAAAAAATACGACAGGAAGCCAGACAAGAGGAACGGCTTAGGATGCAAAAAAAACTTCTAGGCAGCGCGGCCGATATCTCGAAATAAAATTTCAGTCAAAGCACACTCTCTTCCATTTTATTAAAGAATGATTGCCGTTCCAGCACAAATTTGAACTAACTTTTGAGCGAAAAAGCAGAAAATTTTCTCTTAGTCTTGCAAAAAATAGGTGAATGCGTTACAAGCGCGTTATCTTCACGCATAACTGATCCTTGTCAAGTTGTGCTCGATGGCTGTTTTAAAATTGTAATTAAAAAGAACATCAAACATGAAGACTCTAAAAACGTCTTATTTAATAACGAACAAATACATCATAAAAACAACCGTGAAAATGGGATAACATGCTATTCTTATGGTCTTCGGCTTTACGAATGAATATGAGTTGATTAAAAAAACCTGCTTACGCGTAAGCCGAAATAAAGAATAAATGAATATGAGTTGATTTAAAAAACCTGCTTACGCGTAAGCCGAAATATAAAGCATTTCGTAGGGGAAACCCCTAATAAATGACAATGACCTGCTTACGCGTAAGCAAAGGGAAACCGCCTAATAAATGACATTATCAACTTCCTGTTTTCCGCTTCAAAGACAAGTTGATTAAAAAACCTGCTTACGCGTAAGCAAAGGGAAACCGCCTAATAAATGACATTATCAACTTCCTGTTTCCGAGAATGCCATCATCTTCAAAGACCAGTTGATAAAAAACCTGCTTACGCGTAAGCGAAAAATGTAAAGCATTTCCTGTTTTCACAGAATAATTAATTAGAGACTTGGTAAAGATTTGTAAATAGAATATATCAGAAGGCTAAAATGTTAGTGTTTTTTCACGCGATTTGTTTTATTTTAACCGAACTTTCTACACCCGTTTGGCAGAATGAGGTCAGACAGATTACATATCAATTCGTAGAGGCTATGCAAGAGGCACAAAAAAAGTAAACAGGTTCGAACGAGTCCATGTTCTGGAAAGATCGCTCGATAGATCGACAAAATTTCTGTGATCAAATCCTGTTATTTCTCGATTTCTTCTCGTCGCCTCACTTCGCCAGCTTCTGTGCGGGCACAAAAACTTACAGCGCGTTAACTGAGCGTATTTTTTTCGTAATGTCTGTTCTGTTTCGTCTTTTTTCGTCCCAAACACTAAATCGTGAGGCGACCGCCATGTTTTGTGTTATTCTGCTCGTCCAAGGGGTCTGGGAAATAAAAATATTAGTTTCCGGTCTTTCTGAGAAAAGGTCACGCAAAGACTCCTCTCCATTTCGAGGAGAAAGATCTCTTGAAGCACTCATCATAATCATTTTCATCAAAAATAGGATAGCCGAGATAGTGTCTGAATCCATTTCTAATGCACAGATTACAGAGACCATTTCGCGAACATCTGCTTCTGTCACATTTATAACAAAACAAAACCCTTACAATTTGTTTATTGCGATCGCAAAATGGTGCTTCATAAATTGCAGCATGAACTTCATCCCAGCCAAGAGTTTTACGCTGTTTGAGCTTCATTGAAGTATACCCTTTATTGATTTCTTTTCTGACATCGTCCCAGCCAAGCATTTTACGTTGCCAGAGTCTTATTATAATATACTCTGTACAGATTTTTTTCCGAAGTTCAGCCGGAAGTGCTTGTATTAGTTCAAGTGTGCCTGCCATCTCGCCGTATATACAACTGCAGATAATTGTTCAAATGGAAAATAATTCTGGCGCACTTTGTATATTGGCAGTGCATACATTTCTTCAAAGAAAATAATTATTTTTGTGACCCATCCGCTCTTTGTTACTTCCTTTCTTGCTTGCTATTTTCACTCAAATACCACCACACACATAGATGATGAGGGTTCTGACGGAAAAAAAATAAAGATACAAAACAAAGCTGAATTAACAAGAAACGAGGCGAGCATGGGAGCCGAGTTTCTTTTTAATTCAGCTTTGTTTTGTATCTTTATTTTTTTTGCGTCAGAACCCTCATCATCTATGTGTGTCCATAACTACCGTGCGAGGATAGAAATTAGGAAACCCATGCGTTTGAGTTTTCATGGTCATCGTGGCTAGCGGCCTGGCTCGCGGGCGCGTGCGCCTAGCGACGAGGACGTCGCCCAAAATGGCGGCCATACTCCAGAAAAAGCTTCACCTCGGCATCTTACGTGTTTGATATTGACCATCCACCTTTCGTTAAAAGTTACCTATCGTAGAAGTTTGTAGGACACTACTCATTTTTTTTTTAAATCATGTTGACAATCGACTACGGATATTTCATTTCGCCTACACGAATCAATTGCGTGAAAAGGCAACAAAATCTTTGCCGGTTGCTCAACCGCGGGAATGAAAACTTTTGAAGAAAGGGAGCAGCAGAAAATATTTCTTCGTTATTATTTTTCACCCCATCATTTCAGATATTTTTTTCTCACGTCAAAAAAATGATCTGGACATTTCACATCAACTTAAACGAAGCGATTGGATGAAAACGCGCGAAAATCTTTGGCACGCTGTTCACGTTTAGAATGAAAGACGCGAACAAAGCTGCTGAAGAACATAGAACTTCGTGGATATTTCTCGCTCTATTTACCCATCTACAACATGGAAACCTATTCCAAATCATTTAGGACAACCTTGTAACGGGAAGAACCGACGTAATTGCGGACTTGAAAATGATATATCGGACTACAATTCAAAAGAGCGATGTCCAGGGTTCGACCTGCGGCTGAGCAAGGCTGAAAATCACTGAATTGGGCTCAAATAAAAGTGAACTCAAAGCCGATCAAGTCCACTGAAGCGAGGATAAAAGACTGTTGCAGGCTACACCGATGGAAAGAGAGAAATCGACCTTCGTTGATAATTCATGTAATGTATATGACAGTGTCGGTGGTGTTGGAGAAAGCTTACAACGAAATTGCCGTGTTCGTCTCAGATATTATGGGGCTGGTTTGAAAGCTTCGCCCTGCAGGATTTACAAGCCTTCTCCAACAATGAGGTACCAAACGTGAATGTATGCACTAAGCATAAGCCTAATTTTATATTGATAGAATTTACTTCATTTATGAACGAATTTGAAGTTGTGTTGTTTTTCAGATCTTGCCGTAAATATTTATCAAGCCTGTTCGTGTTTGTACATTTTATACAGACATTGTTTATTAAATATTTCGTTTAGACTAACTATTTTCTGTTTTAGTTAGTGGAGTTACCTGTGATGTTCACTATTGGATTTTGAAAACAAATTATTTAGCTTCATGGATCAAAATCACAATTTCGGCTCGCTTGCATTTGTTTTGTTTCTCATGTCCCTGCTTATCAGTGAGTGTGTTGAAATATCTTCGATACGTAAACGGATATTTCGCCGGTTTCGTTAGGCGTTTAATGCCTGTGCTTGGCTGAGTGAGTTCAGACTTTACCTACCGCACTTATTAGAAATGAAGAAAATTCATTCAGTTCTCTACATAAAATTATCTTAGGTACTTATAAATTAGCAACGCGTACGATATTAAAAAAAAAAAAAACAGGATTAGTTTATCATTCCACTAAACCGCCACGAAAAGAAGATGGTTCAAACAGCCAAAACAACATTGTAAGCTCATTCTTAGTTAGCGTGAACTACTTCCCAAATCACAAACTGCCACAATTCTTACACAAAAACTGCTTTAAAATGACTTACATAACCCAGAACTGGCACCATCAATTTTCAGAGTTTGTTTTGCCGCCGTGATTTTCTCAGTTCAGGGTCAGTTTGCCACGGCGTACGTTCATTCACTTTGTTTTTCTGTATTTTGTTTTTGCCTTGAGTTGATTTTCTTGCCCGGACAATTTTGTAGTAAATCAAAACAAGGTCAAGATTCTTTTTACATTGAAAAACTCATAGAGGTCCTGGAGGTGTATTAATTAGTGTACAGAAAACGTTATAAAATGTTTAACTATAAAGATTTGTTTTGCGCCAACGTTGCGTTCGTGAGGAACCCAACAAAATGCACTCGTCAATTTCATTTTAAAAAACGGCCAGTAACAGGCTGTCACAGGAAAGAAAATTCAGACGGGTCCACGAAATATATTGACGCCGCTTTCGTCAACAAAACCATGAGAGGTTCTTAACCATGAGCGATTGAAATATATTTTGTACCTATATGGGCCACTGTATAAGCTTAGAAATATAGTGTGGCTACTTAGTTAGTAATAAAATTAATAAATGGGCGCTCCGCTTTTAGGCCTGCCTAAATCTATATATTATAGTTTAATGCAAAGCGTGAGCGAAGGGAGGCCGGTAAGCGAGCGCGGGAAGACGTTGCTTTGATCTTTTTACCCGGACTGTAAAGAGCCTTAGAAAACAAGGACACGTTTTTGCGGACATTTTGTTGCTAATGATGTTGCTTACGTGAGCAAACGAGCAGGAAACAAAACACATGTTTTCTGTCCGACCTGCTGCACGAACCTGGAAACATTAAAACGTTTCTGATAAAATAAAACCAGACGCATTTTTATGGTCCGCGACTAATGTTGCGCTTGTCAGCAAATAGAGAAACGTTTTGTGTACGCAACAATTAGTCCTCGTTTGCCACGGCTTTCACGTACTGCTTATTAAAAATCAATTCAGGGTAAATCTCTCCAGCCACACATTTCAAACTGCGGACCACATCTGGTCATACATGCCTGAGCTGACTGTCACCAATCTATATATTCAATCTAATATCGCGTTTATAATATTTGCAAGAACAGTGTCCGAGGTTATAGCGTAAAAAAAAATGTTATTAACTAAATTACTTGTACACTTAAAGGGCTTACTTTTCTGAACTAAATCTCTATAATTATGAAAAGAAACAAAAAAGAAAAAAACGTAAGAAACGTACCATAGGGAAGATTAGACCAGGCACGGAACAACCTCATAACAAATCCAATATGACGGCCGGAAGCTGGCATGAAAATTCTCGGAACCAGTGCGTATAATTCTCGGAAATCATAAAGTAAACTTAAAGGTAAGCTACTTCACAAAATTTGCTGTAAAGAAACGGACAGCATTTAATCAGTGTATTTATCGTCAAAGGAATCAAATAATCTCCGGTTTCAACGTAACTCTTGACGCGTAGTCTGTGTGCTTTTCATCTCGCTGCCTTCAACAACTGTCGCTTTACAAGATCTTTGACTTGATTGTGATCACCGATAATTTTCTTTCTGAGGTAAATTTGTTCTTTTTCAATTCACTTTTTTTTCTGCGCAAATGCGATTTTTGGCCACACCTAGAAATTCTAAGACCAAGGACACATAGTTAATAAACTAAAATTTACAAAAAGGATGAATGAACAGGTACTGAATTAGTTTCAGAACCATAAAGGAAATGTCAATATCAAAATTGCAAACCTCCACTGACCCTCCCCTCCCTTGCACGTCCAAGGCTTAAATTTCTTTACATGATCGGTTTGATTTCCGCCTGACAGCAATTGAATTAACAAAATGTGGTGCCAACCCGATACATCTACTTGTCCAAAAGAAAATTATTAGTTCGTATAGTTTTATCGTCCGGGTGAGAGTAGTTCTGAGAACTGTTGTTGGTGACTGACGTTTCGACAACCTGTGCGGAAGTCATCTTCAGAGTCAAGTCTTGACTCTGAAGATGACTTCCGCACAGGTTGTCGAAACGTCAGTCACCAACAACAGTTCTTCTCAGAACTACTCTCACCCGGACGATAAAACTATACGAACTACTGATACTCCTGGGTTCAAACCATTTACTAAGAAAATTATTAACAGCAATTTTAAAGATTAGGATAAGTTTAGTATTTAATTTATGGCATTCCTTATACTTGTTCGAAATAACAGTGGAAAGAAACTTGGTTTTCTCATATTCCCTAATTGAACGCGATTGATCCGTCGCTAAATCACGTTTACCTTGGAAAATAAAAAGAAAAAAAAGCATAAATGGAATAAAAATAATTAATTTTCTATTGTCTGAAACGTGTCTTTTCGCTTCCTTGTTTAGATAACATCCCTGATCGCTTTAACCCCCCAGAGACTGATGATGTACTTAACTACTTAAAAGCAGTCAGGTCACGAGAAAAAAACGATTTGATCATCATCGAAAACACGGCAGTCACGTGCACAGCTGAAAACAAAGCTTCCCTTATCAACGGTTTAACTTCCGCGTTAGCTGGATAATGGTTTATGCTAAGAAGTTCCTGTTTCTCTGATCACACCATTGTTCTAAGCCTGAGGTCCTGACAGAGCTATCAGAACAACAATAGAACGGAAGCACAAATTGAAACTGTTATTGATATTAAGACGAAATATTTTCACGTGGAATGTGAAAACAAGTAATTGGTACAGTGGAACCCCGTTAATACGGACACCAAGGGGACAGGCGAAATTGTCCGTATTAACGGGGTGTCCGTATTAATAAACCCGACAGTGGAATTATTTGACAATGTCGCAACTTTACTACAAGAAAAATAAAACGCATTTCAACAGCAACAGAACGCTTTCTATAAAGTTTCCTTTGTAACTGAAACTCGTAACCGTTCTTAAACTCTACCAACCCATTTGTAAAAATCGATATCATTACTTTGCACGGAAGCTTTTAGCTTGCGACAAAAGAGATAGCTGCAGCTGAAGGGCAAAGAAAGTGACAGGGTCAAACACATGAAGTCACGCTATTAAGCTTCTCTTTGTAATAAAATGGTTTTAACTCTTCGAATTCTGTCATTATTTCACTAACGTCCCATGTCTTAAGTTAGAAAATAATCGTGACAATTAAAATCCACAGTGCACAGATAAATAGTATCCGTAAAACGGAGTTGACAATGTATAAGAGTTTGTCACTCGGGACATGGAAAAGTGTCCGTTGTCCGTATTAACGGGTGTCCGTATTAAGAAAATGTATGAGGTTTTCGTCGCGACCAACAAAACTGTCCGTCATACTGGGGTGTCCGTATTAAGCGGGTGTCCGTAGAGCGGGGCTCCACTGTAATATAAATAGGACAATAAATAGGTCAACATTCCCTTGGGTATTAAAATTAATAACATTTCCTGACTGTCTGAAATCAAAGAAGAAGCTAAAAACATCCATCAGTCGTTCAGTCTAGTTTACAAGGAGATCGAAGAACATGGAGACCAAGAGCTCAAAGCGCTCGAATGTTCTTCTCTTTGGCCTTTCATTCAATTTAATTCTGACGTTGGGTTCTCTTGGTTTTACCTGTTATTCTTTACATCGATTAGATTCGCGTCTAACAACAGTTGAACGAGATTTGCTGGTTGTAAACAGTTATCCATATGGGCTCGCTAATCAGGAGATTCTCAAATCAACATCTGCACGTTCGCTTGGATCCCAAATGATGAAAACTGTCATCAAAAGAGCTGCTGATAGTCCATCCATTTGCCGCAAATGCAGCAGCGTCTGTTTAAACTGGAATGCGCGTCGAAATGTAAGTTGTTGAGTACTTCCGTGTTTTCAAATACTAACCTACTATATAAGGTTTGAAGGCGTTTTTTTGTAATGGAAATAATCAACTCATCCCCCCTCTAAAAATTATCTGTGTAGTTTTTGCTCCGCAACTGAATTGAAAAGAGACTCGAACGATCGGTTATAAAAAAAAGCTGTTAAACTTCACTTCCTCGGTACGATCAACAAACAATTGCTGGCATTTTATTGCCGTGCACGTATTCAACAACAAATCGCTAACCAAAGGTCAAAATGCGCAAACTAAAATATAGCTGAGTAGATAAATTAACATAGACTAACATTTCACGTTATTGTACTTACAACTTCCCTATATATAATACTTTCATAATTGGTTATGGGAAATATGTCTTCAGTTATTTCGATATATCTTCATTTTCTTGGCCTACAAGGGATGTAGTCATTATGTCCAATCAGATTGACCGTATTTTATATTGTAACTGATACCTCCATCCTGTCGCGCTTATAACATCCTGTCGTGCTTGTAACATCCATCTACGCTTCAACCCTCAGCTAATGATTTGTTTTCGACCTGTTAGTTTATCTGTTTTTAATTGACACATAAAACACGTCATCATCTATCAGCGTTATCTTTCCTTGGTTTTCTTCAAATGTTCAAACTTGTTACTGTAACTGATTCGAGGAAAAGGCTACAGTTTAAACGGATTTTTTACCAAGTTATTGTTTATAATTTGTCAGCAACCCATTTAATTTGTTAATTGCCAGCTCCTAGTAAAAGGTATTTTTTAGACACAACAAAGCCTGTTCTACATAAAAAGAGAAAGCTTCAAACCAACTTGATCTTAATTTTTCTTTACAATCAACAGAACGTGTCAGTGGAAAACAGTGAGGGAAAGATAGTTTGCGTTGAAGGTAAGATTTGTGTGTAGCTATTTTTTTTTCATAATTACAGGCCAAGTGACCCACACACAGCTGATCTCGGTTTCCGTACAGTAAATCATCTCTGGGCAAGTTGTTCTCCTTACTCAGGCAGAAAATATTGCAGTTTATGGTCATTAGTTTCTCGACACCTGTCTTTTCATCTACAGCAGCTCAAAGTGTTGTGTATAGGGAAATGACACCATGACAGCGGTGGTGGTTCTAGACCACTCCCACCAAGAAATGACTAGTCATATATCATATCGAATATCTTTTTTGTCCTAGTGCCTAAACTTGAATGACCGCAACAACATTTTTCTCCAGAGGCTGATATATTTGATTTTTTTTTTTTTTTATTTATTTATTGATTTTTTTTCTAGTCTCCTTTGCAGCCATTCTTGTTCTTTATAAATTTTCTGGTTCTCGAAAATTATTAGCGGAGCTCCGGCGCGCAAAGCGCGCCAGCTGAGCACCATGGGTAAGGAATTTTGGTAACCTATCGATGCAAGAAATTTTGGTTATGACGTCAGCGTACGCCCGCCCGCCCGCCCGTACAGACTCTCGGGGAGGGGGAGTGGAGTCCTAAGGCAGCCCGACCGGGGGTGGAGAGAGGAGATTACGCTGTGGGAGATAAGGAGCTCCACGGCACATCTCTACTTATCCCTACTGTACTTACGTACGTAAACAGAGCCTACAACAAGTTATGATCAATTGACAGCTGTCAAAACAAGGTATCCGCTGACCAGTATCGCGTGGCCATATCGCGGGCTCACATCTGGAGCACATCGAGTTCACGTGTTTTCGCAAAGTTGACCGCTGGCCAGATGATGGTTTTCTAGTTGTTCGCGGGCTCAAGTCCTCGTTTTTTACATTTTTTTTTTATCATCGCGTTAATTCAGATTTAAATAAAGGGCAAAGTTAATACCCGAGGAGCTCAGCTTTTAGGCTCGGCTAAATCTATTAAAAAATAATGTGGACATTTCATTTCATCTTAAACGAAGCAATTGTATGAAAAGGCGGCAAACTCTTGCACGTTGTTCACTGCTGAATTGAAAGACGGGAAAAAAGCGTGCTGGAGGTCATAGATCTGCGTGAATATTTCTCGCTTTATTTACTTATCTACAGCATGGAAACTTATGCCAAGTGATTTAGGATAACCTCTTAACGGGAAGATCCGAAATAATTGTTGACATTAACATGATATATCGGAGTACGAGTCAAAAACAGCGAGAGTTGAAGCACTTTCTTCGGTTCCTGCGACTGACCAAGATTGGAAAATTAACTGAACTAATTTTACAAGTGTGCTCAGAGCCGTTGACTGAGCCGTTGACCTCAAGTTGACTGAAGTGACGGATAAAAGACTGTTAAAAGCTACACCGAAAGGAAGAAAGATATTGATCTTCGCTGATAATTCAAATTATGTAATATGTCCGTGGTGTGAGATTATTACGAACATTGGACGAAACTACCGTTTTCGTTGCTTCGTCTCCAATATTATTTGGCTGGTTTGAAAGCTTTGCCCTGCAGAATTTACAAGCCTTCTCAAAAAAAATCCCGCAAACAAATCAAGGCATAAAACCAGTAAACCTTCGGCAACGATACTTCACACCAACGATTAAACGATTTATTTTCCAACTGCTCTATTTCACTCCCTTGCATTTTTGTCATTTTGGTGAGTGTGCTGAAATCTCGTACGCGTGATAAATTTTTAGATTCGTAAACGAGTATTTACGCCGGTTTTTATATTGCGAGTTGCCTGTGCTTGAGTGAGTGAGTTCAGACTTTTCCTAACGCACATTTGCCTGTTAGAGACGGAGGAAATTCATTCACTTCTCTGCATAAAATTCTCTAGGGTATTTAGCGATGTGTACGATAAAAAATGCAGCGTAGTAATCATGCAACGAAACCAAGATGGTTCAAAACTACATTGTAAGCTTAATAAACGGCGAGCACCACTTCCTAAATCACAAACTGTCACAATTCTTACGCAAAAAAAACTGCTTAAAAGTGACTTAAACCGGCTCCCAATGAATTTGCTGAGTTAGATTTGCCGTTGTGATTTTCTTTGTTCTGGCGTGAGTTCATTTTGTTTAGCCGCGAATTCACTTTGTTCAGTGCATTGAGTTGAACTTTTGCCTTGACTGTTTTGAAGTAAATCAAAACAAATTTCTTCGCCTTATATGAAAAGTCTTAACGAAAATTTGATTTGTGCGCCTACGTGCATACGTGCATGAGGAACCAGAAACTCCTTATATGAGTTTCTGGAGGAACCCAATAAATTGCAGCTACATGTACCTATATGGGCAACCGTATACGCTTAGAAATAATGTGGCTACGTATTAATTGGGAAACAGTGCTTTTAGGCTTGCCTAGTAGTCAGGTTTTGGTCACGTTCATGGGAGACTTTGCCTCACAAGAATGTGCTGGTTTTTACTGTCATGTTTGACTTGTTGTTCTCAGGTTACTTTTCACTCATTTCCTTTTTTACATCTAAAGCAGGACAGGATAAGTACTGCCTAAGCAAAGTGTTTTGTATACTAACTAACGCCATGTTAGCTGTGATGGTTCTAGACCACTCCCACCAAGCAATGACCAGTCTTGTCACATCAAATATCTTTTCTGTCCTTCAGTTCCTTAAAGGACCGAACTAATATTTTCCTTCAGAGCCTGACCTATTCGATAGTTTAAAATTTCTGTTTGTCCTCGAGAACGGTATAGAAGCGCTTACACTCCAACTTTTTCGGAGCCGTTGTTGTTGTTGTTGTTGTTGTTGTTGTTTTCATTTTAGGTCTAGTCCTCTGAAATTATTAGTTAGTTTTTTGAGAATTTTTTTTGAAAATCCTGAAAAGTCAAGAAAAATGTACTCGAAAAATAAAATTTGAGAACAATAGTACTGTTAACGTCTGAAATCCTGGAAAATTTATAATGAACTTGTCTGTGCTTCTAAGAAAGAGCTATCAATGTGTCTTCCGTGACCGTAAAAGAAAAACAAAACGTCACGCTGCCGTGTAAAGCAGCTGGGTTCCCGCCGCCTGTAATTACTTGGTATAAAGATGGTCATGTGATAGACGAAGATAGAGGACACTTCAAGAAAAGGAATTTGGAAATAAAAGAAATAAAGTTTGAAGAGCGTGGTATCTATACTTGCACAGCCGAGAATCTGATGGGCAGAGTTCAGTTATCAGTTAATGTTACTGTTAAAGGTATGCATCAAGAGAATAAGGTGCTACGGGTTTAATGATATACGCGCTTGCGTAGAATTTAAAACACGAGACCTCCTCTTTATTCCACGACAAACTTTTCAAAATATATGCGTCTTGCATTTAGGTGTATCAATTGCATTTTGAGTTTCAAACATTACAGTAGATAGCTAGAATGTTTCGAGTTGAAATAATAAAGAAAGGCAAAAAAAAATTCGCCTTTATAAAAATAATGATAATATGTTTACCCAGCACTTTCTTCTTAAAATAATGCTGATTTTCGTTAGACAAATGGTTGCTGATTTACTTTATATTTGCAGTACCAGCAAAATTCATGACAAAACCAAAGAAATCGGTTACCGCTTACAAATCGTGGGACACGGTTCTCAAGTGTGACATCTTTGGCTATCCCTTCCCTGTAATCACGTGGACAAGATCTCTAAAGCAACTTCCGTTCAACAGACATGTCATTGATGGTAACAAACTTACAATTAAAGACACGAGTGATGATGATGATGATGGTGCTTACGTATGCCAAGGAGCTAATGAACTGGGGAGTGTAATGGCAGTGACATGGATCTTTGTAAAAGATGAGGGTAAGTTAATAATCTGGAAACTGCCGAAAACTATTTACAACAAAAGTGCGATTTTCTATAGATACGTTTATTTCTTTCTTGAAGTGAATCCCTACATTGTGTCAAGTCCTCCCAGTGAAATTCAAGTGTCAAATGTTGGTGATTCTGTGAAGTTAAATTGTTCTGGTCGTGGCTCGCCGGTACCCAAAGTCAAATGGTTCAAGAATGGGCGACGTGTTATCTCATCTGTGGCAATGCATGACGGAAAAGATTTAATAAAGAGTGAACTTGTCATTCAACACTTCAAGCCGAGAGACGCTGGGAAGTTCACGTGTCTGTTTTATAATGACAAAAATAGGACAGTGGACGTCAACACAAGTCTAAGTAAGTGACAATTTGCACTTGCTTCAGTAGAGATTAGAGATCAACTTAACGATCAAATTTAACGAGCTCGTTTCTAAGAAACAGTGAGGAACTAACTTCGCAAGGTTTTTTTTTTTACCTAATGCTCGTCATCAGTAGAAAGTTATAAATATGCGCATCTGATTGGATCTTCTATTGTTTTCTATTAAGCAATTAGAATACGAGCCCAAATTTTTCAGGGGCGAATAGGCGTGCGGAGGAAAATTTTGTGGTTAACAGTAAAATCGATAAAGCGTTTCTGTGTCGGAACTATCGGTCTGATAGTTGCCCCTTGGAAATGTGATATTCCTAAATTTAAGAAGATCACATTTCCGTAGAACAACTATCAGCCGATTGTTACTCGACAGAAAAACTATATTGTTTAATAAATTAGTACAAACTCAGTCGTGCTCTATTAGAAATCTGAGAATTTGATTGGTCCTCTTACTGTTTTCTATTCGCTGATAGAACACAATCGCTGGCGCACTTTTCTTTAAAGGGTTCTTTAAAGGGACATTTTTTAAATTTTTGGCTTAAAGGTACACACATTTGTGAATTTTTGAACTGCAATCTTTGGGAGTTTCTATTATAAGAATTAGACTACTCGCCCTCGTTGACTAATCGAACCATTTTGCTAAAAAAAAAATGAAAAATTAAAGAATCATGCCAAAAATTTGAGGTTTTTGGCCATAGCTGCATAAAATCATGGAAACAGAGTTAACATATCAAAATTTTCGTTAGGGATAAACGAATAGTGACTGTAATTTTTAGAACCATAGACTAGATTGCCTTTTCAAAACTACGGAACCCCTCCCCCACCCCTTTCCCCTCTTCCCTTGTATTTCCGGGGTTAATATTATTGAAAAAAACAGCCATATTTTACCAAATTCTAGATCTAAGTTTTATCCTTGCTCCAATTACCTAGTAACGACAAATCATGTAGCGCTGATTTAGCCGGGACAACTATGCCGCACGCGACCATTTTACGAAACAAATTGTTTCGTGTAAATCATACCCACCAATTGATTATAACTGTGTATGACACGGAAAGTATGAATTCTCGAATCTTTTTTTTCTATTATCTACACACAAAAGTAGTATCAGCAAAAGTTCAATGATAAAAATCGAGTTCATTTTTTTTGCGTAACTTGAGAAGTGCGCTACAAAAAGCGCTACCAACAAAGTTGTGCCATGCAGATCAGTCCTAATTAGTACATATTGTTAATAGATTGAGAAAATTTTAAACTGGAAGTTCTAACAACAAGTAAGAAAAATAGTACCCAGTGGGTACATGCGTCTAATGCGTCATAGATTGTTAGTGCGGTTGAAATATGTTGAAGTAGTTTCGGTATTTACGGCATAGAGCAAGAGGTGTAGCAGAGGTTTGGTAGTAAGAGTGGTTCAGAAGAGGTCGATAATATTTGTTCTCTTAAGTATATATATTTATTTATATTTATTCATGTTAAAAGATTAGTGCGTTGTAGACCATAGGAAGATCGTACAAATTTAGAGGGGGGGGGATCCTGAAAATTTTGTTTGCAAAAGCAAAAAAAGCCCAACTAAATTTTTTGCAGGCATGAAAAAAATTGTCTGCAGGAAGATGACACCGGAAAAAATGTTTTCACAGACAACGATACAGAAAAAAAATTATTTGTCTTGAAAAAATTTTCATCCCCCTGCTTCCAAAAAAATAATGGTCCGCCCCATAGATAGACAAGATACAGCCGCTTATTTAGTATTCTAAATTTCCTAAATCACATCAAAATAAGCCAAAATATATATTTTTTTCAATTCCTTTGCAATTTATGCAATACTGCTCAACAAAGATTTCAATTACCTTTTAACGTTTCGACACAGGAGAGCAAAGAAAACATTGCGTGCAGAATGTAATTTAATGAAGCGAAATATTTTCACGTCTAATAAACACTACAAGCAGTTGAATGAAAGAGTTTTGTTTACATGACTGAGAACAGCTTCCAAATAGTCAATACATGGAAATAACAATTAGATCGGAATTCAATAACTATTATAGCGAGTTTTCATTCTGTCTTAACTACTTTTTGGCAAGTTTCAATATTTGTGCAAATTTCGCGCGAAATGTAATTTGATTACACTGTACTTGTTTTCAAGCTCCAGATTGAATCTTGAATGGTGAAAAAAAAAACTCTTTTTAATGAAAGTTGCATTTTGTGGATGAAATCCTGCTTCAGTTGAATTGAACAATCAATTGCTGACTACAATTTTATTTAATTTTCCATTTTTTTTCAAAGTTTTTTTTGTTTATGAACACAAATGTCACTTCCGGAATCTTTTCATCAAAAGTTGTCGATTTCACGTTGCGTTTCCCACGGATTATAAAAAAAAAAACATGCAGCTGGAAAGAGAACATTTTCAGTGGCTTCACACTTGAAAACGAGGATTCATATTATTTTGCACTGTAAAACATTTATTTCAATTACATACATGACAATTTCTTTCACAAGTGCGTGTCGTGCTCGAGCTCCGTTCGACCGTTGCTTCGTTGACAACATCCTTGCTTCCTGATTGGATTACGATCACCGCACCAAGCCCGCAATGAGGCGGGCTATTGTTTAAGCACAATTACACCGGACGATTATCGATCCCGAACCATTCCCTTGGGATTGCTAACAGCTTTTTTTCCACTAAATAGAGTCTAAAGCGCATGCGCATTAGACTCAAAAATAATCCAAACGTTTCGGGCTTTGCCCTTCATCAGTGGATGATGAATGCTTTTCATCTACTGATGAAGGGCAAAGCCCGAGATGTTTATATTATTTTTCGAACTTGATTTTAGCACTATCAGTTTAAAATTTACAAAGAACAAGTGTTAGGCATCTAAAGGAGTATTTTTTAACTTCGAATAAAATTATTTATGTTGTTAATAGCATAGTTTGCAGCTTTTAAAATATTCCAATGTCCGCTTTTAAGCCATAGTCAATTGTGGTGATCCTGGTTTTCCATTTCACGGACAAAAAATTGGCTCACGGTACTGGACTGGCGAATCTGTGTCGTTCATTTGTCATCCAGGATATCGCTTGATTGGACCGACCACAAGAATGTGTCTGCCTTCCGGTAACTGGAGTGGGATACAACCTTCATGTAAGCGACTTAATTCCATATTCTATCATACTATGCAGTTTTACTTTATATTCAGCACAGTCGGTTACATCTGTAACAGGGAAATGGTAGGCACATATTTAACAATTCATTGTTATTGGCGCAAAACGACCGTAAAGATTTACTGAGAATCAGAAATCATTGCAGGAACGTAAGGAACAAAACCAAAAATAATCAAAATCAACAGATACGCTGGATGTAGCATTGATTTTGTTTTATTCTTTTAAATTTAAGTTGCAAGGATTGTCCTCCATTGAAAGGCCTAGAGCATGGTCTTGCTCACAACCATCAGTATTGGGGAGAAAAGCACATTTCGTTCACTTGTAATCCTGAGTACTGGCTGAGGGTCTCCCGGGGGGGGGGGGGGGGGGGGGGGTCCTTGTTCCCTTGTTCCCTTCCAATATTGCCCTATGTTCCCATGTTCCCACACATTTTCGTAATTTGTTCCCCTTTTATCAAATCCACTTACAACCTACCCCCTCCCTGCTCACTTTTCTCCACAAAAAAAAAATAAAAAGAAGAGAACAGATGTTGCATGTGACGTTAATGACGTTCTATTTGTGTGACACATCATCTCAAGCATTTGAGCAAAATTCGCAATCCATCAGCGTGTGATAAGCATTAAAACTAACCTTAACTCTCCGATCAATCATCATAATACATGAACTCGTCAAAATTTCCCCTCTTCCTTGCTCTTCCTGATCTTCTCGATGTGGTATTTGATTGCTCTTGATCTTCCTCTACACATTCCCTTGCCTCTTCGATGGTTACTGTTTCTACTTGACTGATCAATTGAGATTGACAATAAATAAATTCGTTCTCACTCATTTCAATAATTTTGTCATTAACGAAGAGGCTACTTTTGTAGGCACTGGATTTCCGTCTGCAGAAGTGCCAGCCCGCTTAGCCTCTGCTGAATTGCTTATGTGGGAATAAGCAGCTTTCAACTCGATCTCATACACCTTCACTATTGCAAAAACAGATACCACAGCATTTTAGGGAAATGGCCATTTAGTACATATTTTGGTAAAGAAAAAATTAAGTTGGAATCGCCCGATAATAAGGACCTCAATAAGATGTACATAAGCTTACATGGTTAATGAATGAACATAAATAAAGAAGCTTCTTCTAGCGTTAAATATATTCAAATATAAGCCAGATTTGGGCAACCTACCTATTAATTCCCGCTCCTTCGTCATCACTTTGGTAATTGCTGCATTCCACTGTTCTTGGGAATCAATTTCAAATACTCTGCCCTTTGGACAGTTCGCTGTAACTTGAAAATCTTTAACACTGATCGTCACTCTGAATTTCGCTATTTGTAGCTGGCTACACCGATCTGCGATTCCAAATCCTTCTCTTACTCGAAATATTAAATCAAACAAATTCTTGTCACTTTCGCCCCCGATTCCCATTTCAATGGACCAACGCATTGCTGGTTTTTCTTCGCCATTTCGATAAATTGCCGCAGTGACAGGCAACAGAACACGATCGGCAAATGATCTTTCCGCCATCTTGGCAATCTGTAACAACACAGCGTCAGATTACCGCCAACTTGTGACCCACCTCTAACCCAGTCTCCCAGCTGAGAGCCTTGACCTCGCTTGAGTTCTTTGACTCTAACCAGGGCTAAACCAACGTCGGAACGACAGTGGTGCATAAATGACCATAAATAAAAACTCCAAAATAATGCTCTCTATTCCTTATATCAGATTTTTTTTCGTACTGTAATTTTTCGAATTTTGTTCCCTTATTCCCAAAAATTGGCTAATGTTCCCTTGTTCCCTTCGATATTTTGCCAATGTTCCCTTGTTCCCCAAAACCCCTGGGAGACCCTCCTGGCTTAAAGGACGAACAGAGCTTCACTGTTTGACGAATGGTACTTGGTTAGGAGTTCAGCCTTCATGCGTGGTAGGTAAGATACATTATTTTAGCGCTTAAGGTCTACACAAGTGAAACTTAAGGACTAAACGCAAGTTGGATGTCAGGGCAGATGCTGCTACTCAGTATGCAACAGTTTGGAACAGGAATGCTTACACGCAGGAGCCATTACCCTTGGCGTGCAACTTCCACACTACGTCTGCGGACATTTGCCGGGGAGGGGAAGTCGGGGGGCTCGTGTTACTGGGAAGGCAGTGATGTCTTCGCGTCAAAACGTTTTCTCGATATTTGCAAATTAAAACATCCGTTACCTTTTTCAGGGATAAAAATTCATTCGAATATCATCCAAGGCAATGGATTTTTCCTCAGTCATCTCAGTCGATTTATGGATCCTGTGGTTGCTTCTTATTCGCATTGGAAGATTTGTTACCGCGCTTCATATCATGGCTGGTCGGCAAGTACTTTTCATAGTCGTTGTGATGGAAAGCGTCACACAATTACCATCATCAGAAAATACCTTTATGTGTTTGGAGGATATGTTGACATTCCGTGGGGTATGAATATAATTCCTCCTGCTAAATCTCATTTACATATTGATTTTGTTAAAAAATGGAAAACTGAACCGTGACGGTGGTTTGGCAATCTAATTTTCGTTAGCATAGATTTATACGATTTTCTGGTCCGTTTTCCGTACTTTCAGTTTTAATTGGGAAGATATATTCAACACTTGAAGGAGTCGACTGTTTCATCGCATTTCCAAACACCTGGAAGTTTTATAAAAAATGCTCCGAAGCGCGTATTCTCGGTGTTTGGAAATGGGGGAAATAAGGGCCTTAAAGTGTGTTCAGTTTTTTCTATCGTGCGGTCGACGTTTTGTTTTTCTAAAATAAAAATCAACATAGTTCTAGCAGCTTGCCTTATAAACCGTTTTTGACATCTGAGAACGGCTGAACCTGTCTTTGTAGGGGAAAAAGACTTAATTCGGGGGGCGTTTCCAGAAATCGGATCAGATTGTGCGACAGTGTGCGTTGATCGGGTTGGATCGTGCTACAAGTTTGCGTTGAATTGTTTCGATTCTTTGATTGGTTCTGATTTTCCTATTGTTACAAAGCACATTCCAATGATTCTATTCTATTCTTACGCACATTCCATCTCGTTTGCCTGCATAGTGTTCTGAATGGCATTTTACTAGCAGAACACAAAAACAAACTAGTTCGCCTCAATTGTCACGCTCTCTTGTCGCGATGTTTCATCGTTTCTGCCTATACTGTTGCTTATACTTCATCATGCAGAAAAATCGTAGTCTCAAAGACCCCTTTGATTGATCAGAGGGTTAATAATTATATAATTGCACTTTCCAAGAGTTCAAACTTTTCTCTCTTATCGGTATTTCTATTTTGATTCTCTTGTTATTTAGATTCACGAAGCGGTTGGAGTTTCACTTCCAATGCGTTTGTATTTTCTCTCCTCAACAAAGAAGGTCTTCAACCATTCAAGAGCATGGTGAAAAGACCATCACATGCAATTTACAGGGGCTCAGGTTATGGCCCGTTATTTGGTAGTAATGGGCACGTAATCTACATCGCCGACAATGCTGGCAGTAACAGAAATTCGGAGGCATACTTTGGCTCCTCCTATTCTGTTCCAAAAGGAGTACAAGACAGGAAAACAATCCTGGCCGGGACTCGTTACTTCACACCAGATGAGGTGGAGGTGTTTTATCTTTGCTGAGTCACAATATATGGGGAACTCACCCGTTTACACATATTTGACTCGACTTGGTGAAAACGTTGTATTTTATAGACCCTGTCGTGTTACGTTGGTGTCGGAGTCATAAATGGTAGCCGTTGTCAGCAACCAACTATTTTTCTAGTGTCAAGAAGATACAGGCCTGTAAAACAAGTCTGTACTGCGTTCTAGACAACTAAACCCCTGCGCGTCCGTCGGTCCGTCTGCGAACCAGCCACCAAAAAACTTACTCCCAGCCCCCGCATATAACAAGTTAAAAAAAAAATAAATAAAATAAAGTCTCTATTTGGTTCATACATTTGGCCTTCCTTTCGTGTTCGTGCATCATGATTGGTCGAGGGGATCTCGTGAAACCATAGTTACGCTTTGGATGAATACCAGATACAAAATAGACATAGCAGCGATCACGGCAAATCAGTGGAAATTAGCGTTTGAAGCGGTTAGAAAGCACTTCGAACTATCTGAAATCCTCCCCGAGCAACGGAGATCTATCAATGCTTTTTCTCAGGGCAAAGAATAGTTTTGTTAATCTCCCTACCGGTTTCGAAAAATTTTAATCCTTCAATGTCTTCCGATTGTCGCGGATATTGTTCATTCTAAACCTTGTGGTTTGTTGTCGATAGCATCTCGATTTTACGATCACACCGAGAAACAAATAAGCAGGTTTTGAATGGAAATCTTAACGATGTCGTGCTCGATTCTCCCGAGTGGTTTGTTCTCAACTTTTGCTATCGACAAAAAAAGCTTTCATAGATTCTCGTTGCTCGAGAAGAAAGTTAGATAATTCGAGCTGCTTTTTCGTCGCCTCATACGCTAATTTCCACTGATCTGTCTTGATTGATATAATTACTTTGCATCTGGTATTCATCGAAAGTGTAACTATGGTTTTACGAGATTTACTCCACCAACCACGGTACATGAAAGAACGGCCATTTGCAAAGCCAATTGGAGGCCATTAGAGACCGGTCATTATTTATCGCCTGGGGGGGGGGGGGGGGGGGTGGGGGGGATTTTAGGGGGGATCGCATAATTTTCAGAAGAAGGAAAGGGGGGATCTGCCGTAGCTGACAGGTATTGAGGTGGGTCAGGAAAAAAATATGAGAATTTTAGTGGCGAT